>CAWUFW010001445.1:1995000-2237500 GCA_963921515.1 Calotriton arnoldi | reverse complement strand
AATCCCCAGAAGGATGTCGTGTAACGACTCTCTGAAGGGCAGTAACGGCTCAACATTGGTGCTGCCTTGATGGAGCAGATCCAACAAGGGATCCGAAGGCAGAGACACAACAGGAGGCTGGAATTTTAAAATGTCAGCAGCCTTGCTAATTACCCTAGCAAAAGCCGCACTAGCCTCGGTTGTCATTCTGGGGGGTGACAGTACAGTAAATCATAGGTAGGGAATGGTTGTAGACTAACGTGCCCTCCAAAGCCCAAAGAACCTCCTGCCCAAGGATGGCCATGAGCATCCAAATACTCAACTCAACCAGTATGTGCAGAATCCTCTTTCAACACTGGGGAATTAGAAACAGCAGTGGCCTCATCCTCCATTTGTAGAGGAAATGGAAAAGGTGTCTCCGGCACCGAACAACGTCGAAACGGTGATGTATCTACGTCCACCACCAAGGGTGTCTCCACCGAACTGTGTCGGGATGGCCGTTATATCGACGTCTACTGCTATGGGTGATTGCGGCGTGGAACGCGTTGAGGCGGTGACAAGTCCTCTGCTGCGGATGCCACTGACGTCATAACAGGAAGCCCCACTGGACTGTTTCCTGACATCGTAACCAGGCTGCGTCCTGACGTGTCAACTGGAAGCCCCACTTGACTGTTTCCCGATGTCGCAGCAACTCCAGATACGGAGCCAGGGCACTCGATCGGCGCCGAGGGCGAACCTCCGGGGAGCTCCGATCAGAGTCCCTTCCACCTCTGTGGGGCTCGAAGGCGCGCCAGGGAGAGGGGTCAACCCAAAGATGGCGTGTAAAGCCCGATAGTAAGCTTCCATTTGGGCCTTAGTCGCCCCTTCACCAGGAAATGGTGGCAAGGAGGGGGTCGACTTCTGTGGAGCTGTCTCCGGTAAAGATCGGGAGGAACCGGCACCCATGTAATGGCTATGTGAGGCCGACTGCCTCCGTGACTTCGACTTCTTATGCTTACCTGTTGAGGGTGAACGGCATCCACGGGAGCAGCTTCGCGATCTGCCCCGAGCAGGAGACCCAGTACGGGAAGGGGATCGACTGAGCTGACGGCAACTTCATCCGTCGTTCTCGCAAGGACTTGGGCTTCAGCCTTTTACAGGCATTGCACTCCTCGGAGTCGTGGTGCTCGCCCAAACACCACATGCAAATGGCATGCGGATCCGTCGCCGACATCTGTCGCATACACGTCTTGCAGCCCTTGAAGCCCAAAGGCATCCGCACACTGTTCCGGACGCGAAAGGCATCAAAAAGGCCAAAAGAACCATTTCTCCTGGATCCGCAATGCAGCGCAGAAAAGAAAAAATCTGACGTCAGCGCGCCGGGAGGTACTTATATGGCTCCACTGACGTCGTATCCGTGGACGACGTCAGGGCGGAGCCATGCGACACCGCCCCCCCGGCGCGCAGAGTTACTGCTGAAAAATCTCCGGATCCAGAATGGCACATTGGGGAAATTCTAAGTTAAGGAATCTGCGGCTAGATGTCTATCAGATGAGGGATTTTTTTTTAGACTGCAGTACAGTAGCAACATGAATAAGCGTAATCCCATAATACATGAGGGTGTCTTTGAAAATTCTGTAATGGGGAAGAGATTAACAACAGCATATTCAACAACTTGTTGTACATATTTTGAGTGCAATTATTGAATTGTTGACTGTTTGGAAAAGATAATAAACTTGCAGACTTACTATTTTCCAATGCCTTACTTTCAGGTTCTGCTCCTAGTCAGGATATGAAGTTGTAGGACCCGAGTGGCTTCAGGAATGACTAGGGGAGCATTTTTACATAAAAAAGTGCTTGATCCTCCAACAAAAACTAAATTAGTAAAGGCTTCACTAGGAGGGACCAAACTGGTCGAAACTAATGTCCCTTTTACATCACACATATTTGTTACTCATCACTGAAAGCACCATAATCTGTTTCCCCACTTTGATTACACATTTCATCCCCCTGAGGGAAGACATGGTGACTGCTGGCACCCTCACAGGTTAGTGGGAGGTAACCTATTCCCTTACTGCAAATGAGAATATACAATTTTACACCCCTGAAGTCCCTATCTTCCTCACAAACTGTTATTTATTCCCCCAGCACTGGTGATATTTTAAAGGCACAGAGAGAAAGAAGATTATATTGCATTTGGGCCTTTATTAGCATTAGGCAGACTTACTGCCTCTATTAGTGTAGTTTAGAGAGACCCATCTCTGTTGGGTAACCCCTCCATCACCCCACTGCATCCCAGAGCCTGGGCAACTGTGCCTTCAATGTCTCCTCTACCTTTGCTAAAGACTCCAGAGATTTTTTTAATACTCCTGTGCACTCTCATGCAGTGGGATGGCCCTACATCTTTCCTGGGTAGTTTCACAATCTAAACTATCATTTAATTAGCTTTGAGAAACTATATCTCCCCGGGGAGAATTGCACTTCAGCTGTTATGGGAGAAGCCCAATAGGTTCTTAACTGGTGGTTTGTGAAGCTGTTTCTTCCAATGAGTCAGAGCCTTTGCTTCTGTCTGGATGCCATAAAATCTAAACTACCTGGTGATGCTGGGGGCCTGGATCTTGCAGACGGTGGTACATCTACACACCATGGTGGTCCCCATACACTTTCATTAACTGGCTGTTGCACATCCCTTGGGTGGAACCTACATAATATGAAGCAATTGGTGGTTTTTTGAAACTGCCTCTTCTATAGAAACCTAATTACCTGAAATTTTGGAAGCTGCATCTTACAGTGGATTGCATTTCATCGTTTATAGGTGGATCCACAGACTCTTCATCAATTGTGGGTTTTAGGAAACTTCTTTTCAGTGGGTTGAAGCTGAACCTAATTAGGTGGACCAAACAGAATTCCAATTGCTAGAAATGACCTTTTGCATGGTACTCCCCCAAATAATTTTCCCTTCGTTTGATAAACCGGTTTGTGCTGGCCATAGGACTCTGTACACTTAGTATGCAGTACAGCATGTACCTAGGGTCTGTAAATAAAAGGCTGCTAGTGGACTGCAGCACTCATTAGAACACCCACTAAAGTAGCACTGTAAAACATGTTCCCAGGACTGCCATTGCAGCCTCTGTGTACAGTTGTAAAACTGGCATTGCGAACTGGCAAAATAAACCTTTTGCCAGGCCTAACACTTCCTTTTTAATACTCATAAGCCACCTCCAAGGTAGGCCCTAAAAGCACATTTACAGGTTACTTGATTTTTAAAAAGATGGGGCATGCATATTTAATATTTTACATATCATGGCAGTGAAAAACCTCTAACATTGTTTTTCACTGTGGCAAGGTTGGCTTTCACAAAGGCTAACACTTGTTTACAATATTACATTTAATAAGTGCTAAATCCATTTTAGGAGTAGTTAGAAAAATGGTTCAAGGACTCATTTTAATAATAATTTAAAATCCAACTTAGTGGTCAAGTCAGATTTTATATTAATATTTTTGAAAGTACACTTTTAGAAAGTTGTCATTTTCCTGTCTAAAACAAAAAGGCTTCCCTACCAGTGTCCAGCTGTCACCTGACCCCAGATGGCTCCTTTGTGGAGAGATGTGTTTTGCTCCCAGGAAGTGGACAAAGGGCTCCAGGAGCAGGGAGGGGGGGAACTCCTGCCTTGACAGGATGAAATGAAATAAAATAAAAGGATTTGATATAGCGCAAGCAGCTACTCCGGCTAGAGTGTCCTGGCGCTAGGAAGGCCTGGGGGCTGTGCCCAGCACCTTTCTGAGGTTCAAAGGATGCCTACCTCATCACTGGCAGATGAATCTCGCACCTAAACCCGCCTTCCCTTTGCCTCTAATCAGACTGGCAGCAAACACAGAGGGAGGGGAGGAACAGACCAGAACTGGTTCAGTTGGTGGACAAAAGATTGCCTTCCACCACAGGAAAAGAGTCAGTCCCAGAACTTCTCATCCAAACTCTCCTGGACTTGGGAAGAATCAGAAAAAGGACTGCCCTGCTGTCTGAAAAACCTGAAAGAAGGCTGGACCTGCTTGTCTTGAACCATGCACTCCAGAAATGTCCTCAAGGATGAGTGGATGGCCTCCTGTTTGAACTACGTGAACAAGCTACCAGAGGCCCCTTCCCTGTAACTGTCCAGCTAACCAGTATTAACTGGACCTGCCCTGCACACTGCTACTGTCCTCTGTTGGAGTGAGTCCTAACCCCAAGTGGTGCTTCCCAAGTTCTGTTTCCTTGGCTGGTGTCAAGAGTGTACTCCCTCCTATCCCCAACCCCAAGATCTGGGACTTAGTAACTTTCTGCCATCTTTCTGCCTGGAGAACTGACAGATGAGGATCGTTGATGAAGCCACAGCCATTTAATCACCAGTCAGCCTCAGCTTGCTGGTTTGCCCACTGAAGATCTGACTTCCAGAAAAGTTTGAGTATGAGGGCTTCACCAAGAGACACCGAACTGAAGCCAATCTTCGAGACCTTTCTGGGCACGGACTTCACCCAATCTGAGCTGCTTTACCACATTCATCGAAGACTGCACCAGGACACCACTCTTCAGCAATCCTCTGTCAAGCCTTGCTGCAGATCCAGCATGCAGCTTGCCCACAACACGTCAATGTCCAGTTTTCCTCCATAAAAGTTTCTAAGTCAGAAGGTAAACTTTCCACTGGGATGAACCTGGTCCCTGTATCCGACTCAGACTCCATTATGGTCAAGCTTAACTTTGGACCTAAACCCAGTCTAGCATGACCAGAAATCCGCGGTTGGCCCTTTGTTCTTTTTGGTGCTGTTTTTAATTCAAATTTTAAAAGCATCTTTAAAAATATCTCTGGTTCTACCTGTTGCGGATTTTTATTATTTTGGTGACATTGTATTCATAAAAATGTACTCTATGTTTCTAAACTGGTTTGGTATTTTTCTTGTGTTTTCAGTTTATTACTGTTTGAGTGTTGCATAAATACTTTACACATTGCTTCTAAGTTAAGCCCATCTGTTTTGTGCCAAGCCACCTGCGGCTTAAGCACAAGTTTTAGTGACGTTAGTGGTTCACCCCTACAAAGATTGTGATTACTTGAGGTGGGCTCTCACCCTCTCAATTAATACGCCAATTTCTTACATTAACTGGTGGTTATGGAAAGTTGCATCTTCCAGTCTGAAGAGTTTCCTGCTGACACTTGCAAGTACTTTGTTATTGATCACAAATTTTAAATTGTATTTTCCTATTCTGAATTATCAGCTTTGTCAAATATGAACTACAACAAGTTATTACTTACTGTACTTTTAACGTCATTGAGTTTGGGAAGAAAATCCAAGGTGAAACCATCTGCCTGTCCCCTTGATCGAATTCCACCATTCATGTAGTTACCAAAAGTGAGAATCACACCTAGAACTTTGTGGACTGCAGGCCCGTTTCTCAAAATCTGGAAAAACAGAATGAAAGGGGTAATAAGATTAATATTGTACTGTACAATGAGTCGCTGTCTGGGGTCATGGTCCTCGAGTATGGCTTTTTGCTCAAGGCATTTCTAAAACCGTATCACAAAAACGACTAACCAAATGGAAACATTAACACAAAGTTTCTTTATAACAAATAATCTATTGCCATAAAATGCATGATGTAGAAAATGTACTGTTGGAACGTGGTCCAATCATGAAGAAAATATTCTTTGCATTAGCAGATTTACAACAGTTGTCATCGAGTGTCGTCACAGAGAGCATCTCCAATAAATTATAAGCCAGGAATTCACCAGGTCATACTAAACAGCAGGATGTTGCTGAACCTCACCTGTGTGCAATGGCAATCAGCCCTTGATCACCAGTGCATCTTTAAAGGTCGAGGTAAATGGCTCAATATCCCAAATAGGTAAGTCCATCCAATCCATCATACTGCATGAGGTTAATTAGACTTTCTAATTGCAATTGCCAATAAAAAAAAAAAAAATTAAAAGGGAATGCGCAGCACTCCAGTAGGAAAACTACAGCCGGACCCCTGGCGTCCACGGTTACTGTGTTGGTAGAAAGTATGCATGTGTCCTTCAATGTAGCCTTCCAATGCCGACAAGTAGTGCGGGTACAAAGCTGCCACCACTCCAGCGAATTGGTTCAAAAAAGGTTTATGAAAGGATTGTAGGAGTTAACTTGTTCTTTAGTATGATGTGTGTGGTTTTGCGGTGCAGCAAAACCATTAGTCCTTAACTTGCTGTGACCGTTGATCCCCAATGGGATAAAGGAAGTCAGGAGCCTAAAACGTGCATCATAAAATTAGTTTTAGAAGAAAGAGAAATTGTTCCGAGGGTTGAAGTATTCTTAAAACTACAGCAGCCAAACACCCATGCCCTCAATTAAGGAAAGTGTTAACATTTTGTAATGCAAGAATCTGATAATCAAAGCCGAGCCCTGGAAAGGGTTAGTCTCACAATTCTACACATTTCCAAGCATCAAATAAAAGCACTATATATTCTAGCTCTAAACCCGAAAGAATGATCCTTGAGCATGTGAACCGTCAGCAAACTGCAATAAGGAGCAGCAGCTCGATTGTCGACCCTTATTCATCAGATCCAGAACAGAAGGAGGAAGTACAGATACAGTGGAATCCATTTTAGAATGAATTACTATTGCCACATACGACTTCCAAAAGCAAGTTGTTAGCCTAAGAGAAGTGCCGAAGAGGGAACAGCTGTGAGGCTTCTTACCAGAAATCGATCAGCAGAGGAAATATAAAGAACAGCTAATAATCTGACGGTAAAGACTTAGACAAGTCAAACGCTGTGACTCTAGCCAGGATCCAAATACAAACTACCTTTTTGATGGGCACGAGGGTCTCCATTGCAATCAAGCAGGTGTTCGTCTTTAGATTCCAGGTTGTGCCTATTCGACATGCTGACATAAGCAGATGTTAATGTATGGGCTGGCATCCATCGTAAGCACTGCCTTGTCCCATGCGTAGGCATGTCAATTAAATGTGCACGTCTTTATTTGGGGAAGTTTAGAAAGGGAGATATCTGCTGGTGGTAGGAGATCATAGCAAACACGGAGATGATGGACGGAGCGCTTAAACACTTGAGACACTCACCCCCAGTCACAGATCTGGAATGAATCCATCATCATTCTTTATCTCACTTCATTATCCCAGTTCAGACCCAGCCATATGCAAATCAGTCTTGACCCTGTTCCTCATGGGAACAGTCCAGCCTAAACTGCAAAACCAGGTCTTTCCTGGACTGGAAACAGGCATCCCGGGACCGGTTTCGGGGTAACACCCATCAGCCAGGCTAGCTTGAATCCAGTGACATAGTGAGCCCGGGACCCAAGAATAGGCATATTCTGTCAACTTAGGGCAAATAAAGCAAACACAAGGAGATAGACGGAGCGCTGAAACATTTCAGACACTCAACTCCAGTCACAGATCTGGGTAGGAGATCATAGACAAGAAGGAAAGATGATCACCACCAGCAAGGAAGCATCCTGAGGTTTCTGTAGTGAATGTCAGGAGATCAGATGGAGGGTTGCCACTGGCCAATTCACAGAAGTGAAATCGGAGAAGCACAATCTATGATCAGTTAGCCTACTCCACTAAAAATGATGGAAGAAACAAGCACTCTGGTCCTGGAGCGCAGTCAGTAAGCTAGAAACATTGCTTAATTTGGGCTGGTGGTTGCAGGTGGGAGGCACGGGCACCTATTTTTGGGGACCGACTTTTTTTTTTGCATCAGACATTTACCGAGAGCAAGAGAGGGAAAACAAACAAAGTGGAAAGAAAGAGGAATTGAAAGGCGTAAAACCTGTCACTAAGGGGAAAAAATGGAGCCTGTAAGAGTAAGGTAAAAGGATAGGGAGGGTCTGGTAGTCCATAGAAAATGGTGGATTCAACACTACACAGCCTTGATATTCCGTGCACCGACATTTAATTGTACCCGCAGCTTTCAGAGCAGAGCTTTGGGCACTGGCACACATTCTATTACAAATAAAGCATTGGCTAGATAGAGCACTCAGACAAAAAGTTAAACTGGTTGTTTTGCTCCCCAAGGGAAAGTTAGTTTCATATTTGTGCCACATGCTACCAGTGTCCGGTTGAATAATCAGAATAGTTAGCAGTTACAGCCTGACTGACCAGGAAAACCAATACTCTGTGTAATTGTGGTTACTAGTGAGTAAAAGCGGCATTACAGCTTCATCATTAATTCCTGCTCACCCCCAAATTTATGCTGAAATGTAAGCAATTTAATTGGTTACACTTGGCTGAAACAAACAGAAAATAATAGAACAACCAGCCACCACTCATGAGATACCCACCAACATCAAACAAAGGGAGTCAACAACTGCAGAATCAAAACCGGTATTTGAAGAATCGGAGGACAATTAGAAATTTCAAGTGTGGGGGGGCTGTGCCATGTAGGTGTAGTCACGCTAAATATTTCACATTAAGAATATCTATGTATTTCCCCAGATGCCTTCATTGACCGGGTGAACCAAAAGTGCAGTTTGAAAGGATTTCATCCTCTAGTTCTACTGTAAGAGCCTTCCCTTGCGACACGAGAGGAAACACAAAGCATTGTACCCCAGTAAACTAATATTTTGGAATGTAAAAGGAAGTACGCCACACCGATCCCTCAGAGAAATTTCAAGAGTGGTTCCTTGCAGAGAAGCCCCATATCTGCCAGCCACAGATGTCATTTCTAGGCAAGTTAATAGCAAAGAATGAAACTTTAGCAAAACCTTGTCCTGGGTCTTGGAAGATTGACACTACTGAGCTCCAATACCAACAGCACATCCCATGGTAAGAGGAACCCGAAAACAAAACAATGAAAAATCTCAGCACTCAAGCATACTGTTTTGCCACCTGAATTCCTGTATATGTAATCCCGATTAGTTTCCACCTCTTTAGAAAGAGCAAGCCCACAACAAGTGGAGCACTCTTCACTGATAAAAGATAGATTGCTCACACCACAGCAGTCTTAAAGGATTCTGAATGGTGAGCATATCATTTAATGGTGGAAGGTTGCTGGACTGCTTAATAGCTATCACTATCTCAATGGTTGATTTTTTTTTAGCAATGTTCCTTCATTCTGCCTCCAGGCAGAGAGGTGCAGATTGGCCTCTTTACAATGCAGAAGCAAAGAGGGGACCCGAACCTGGGCACCTGCCAGGTGGACAAAGGAACCTTGTCCACAACGGTGTCAAGAAACATCTGAGCTCCATACTGTGTGCCTTTGGACTCAATTCCAAGATCAAAGGTTAAGGGTACGAATGGAAATAACATTTCCTGAAGCCACTAGAGGAAAATGTCCAGGGGTGGCTCCTCCGCAATGGCAGAGGACTGTCCCCCCACTGACTCAGAGGCAGCAGCAAAAAAATAATACGATATTTCATTATTTTTAAGCCACTGGCTCAGCCAGCGTGTGCAGGGAGGGGCGGGGCGAGGCATTGGAGGGGGGGAGGGGGGAGGAGGAGTGCTACGAGCACTCCATAAGTGCTCATGTTGGTTTGGCCTGGACGTCTCAGGCCGACCAAAACACACATGCGCACTTAGGTTTCTCTAACCCGGCGGTAGGTTTCTCTAACCCGGCTGTATTGAACAGCCGGGTTAGAGAAACCTCATAGACTCTCTGATCTGAGCGGAGCGTCTTTCCAGCCCACTCAGGCCAAAACTGCACTCTTGCTTAGAGACCCAGGCTGTGGGCTGAATCTGCTAAGGAATTACAGCATCTGGCACGCCTGCCAGCTAATACAGGTTTTGGCTACTAGACTGTCCCACTGAACCAAGATTGGATGGTTTCTTTAGCTCTGAGGTTTATGCCCTAAGGCTTTTTTCTTCTTTTTTTTTTTAAATGCCATCCTCGTTACTTTCAGCACTATGTTTATCAGTAATTATCTGGCGATTGGGGGGGGAGTATTTAATGCCGAACAACCCACTCGATATAGGCCTTTATTGTGTGTGATAGCCTAACGAGTAAGCTGGGACTCCGATACCAACTGAGATTGGGGGCAAAAATGGAGTACTTCACTAACCAATGAAAAGCAACAGTAACCACAGCCCATGGGGCAACACTGCAAACACTAATCAGTGATGCTGACAAATACACCCTATCTATAACAGGACTCTGTAATGCTCATTGCCTCCATACATAAGCAACTCCTTGTCTACTACAGAGTATTTCCTTTGCTTCTCTTACAGTTCTCCAACTGTATGACACTACCCATGTTATTATCGTGTCTATCAACACAGCACCCACTTCCGCACTGCTGGCATCCACCTTAATACACTATTTTCAATCTACAAGCTGTTTCACATGGCACACTCAATATCTTGCTTCAAACGTCCGAAATCTTAATTCTGATCATGTGTCCACTCATACTTTGTATTCTTCCTCAAATGTTTCCTAAAGGGGTTATTTTTTTCCGCAAAATCCTGTGAATCTTTGAATAGAATTTGGTCAATCCCAAAAATGAGGTCAGGTATTCTTAAGATACAGTAGATGGAATTTCAAGTGTTGGTTTTACATGATGTGGTTTGGCCCTAATTACACTCTGAAATATTGTAACATAAGAATTGAACATTGTTATAAGCAAATTGATATTTGTCCATCCTTCAAGTCAACCAGTTACCTGCCAAAGTCTTACAACGTCTCTCAGACTGTGACCATGCTCCCTTTGATGTTTACCATGCACAAGCATATTGTCCTGTAAGGCTACACCTCCCTGCAAGCCCCAGAGTATCTCCTTCATTAAGCATTGCACCAATGATGAGGAACTGCAAGACCAATGGGCATCTGTCCCTATTGAAATACACCTGATGTAATGCAGGCTGTTACACTTTTAGAGTGTTCACATAAACCTGGTGGTATGCACTAGCCAGGCCCAATGACGAAAACAAAGTTGCCAAGGCCAATGAGGAAAATAGGAATATTTAGCAGGGGATCCTGATCCACCTGTATTGCTTTGAACAGACTGGGTAAATCAATGTACCACACATGACCCTTGAACTTTTCAGTGAAATTACAATGGGAGATACACAAAGAGATGACTCAATGAGACTGATGATCTATTACACAAGTCTTGTAACTTCTTTCAGGGGGAGGAGCCCCTTTCTGACTTGGTGTCTTACTGGCACAGCACTTTCGTTTACCACAATTGCCTGTTTAAATCCTTTGTGTACAGTACTAAAATCTTGCTCAAGTGCACCATGTAGTCTAATCCCATTGCTTCCTGCGGTCTCCTCTCAACCACGTGCAAAGGATGTAATCCGATACCAAGATCCGCTTGGTGCAACCATCATACAATTGCTTTGCCCATTTCTGCACCCTACAGATTGAATCTGGTACTCTGGTTCTTAAATTCGGTTACAAACTAGACAAAGGTTAGTATATTTATACTATGCACTTTTGTACACCACTGAACAAGCATTGGTAGGACAATTTCCTTGAGGACCCTGTACTTCTAAACATGGACGTTGATTCACCAAAACGCCAGGGGTAGAGAAAGTGACGACATATACCCATTGACCTTAATGATGTCACAGGAAATGACCTTTGACCCCGGCATTGTCCCAAGAAGTGATGTCACAACCTTAATCCTGATGACATCACAATAATTAACATTGCTGAAGTTACATAATTGCATAATTAACATATATTCTTCTCGGGGAGAATAAAGGGTGGGGGTTTCTCTCCCCTGAGAAATGTTTGAAAAAAATGGGCTTGATGAAGCGGAAATCTCATTTAAATTGTAGGGGTGCACTATAATCACGTGTAGAACGCATCCACATATAACCATGCAAGTTTTGTTAACATGAGGTGTTAAAATTGTGAAACGTATTAGCACAATTATGTGATGTGTTCTAGTTATGAATAAATGTCATGGAGAACGTAGGAAATAGTTGTAACTAGCAGAAAACGTTTATATGTGAAACTCATGCTGTGAAACTGACATCACTCACTTATTAAATGTGCTCGGCAATTGACGTTTAAATAGTAGGTCAATGTATTAATTAAAATGCTAATAATGGTTATGCAAATTGTATTATTGAAAGAGACACGTCTGTTAGCTGAAATTTGTAGGCCAGAAATGCAAGTCCCTGAAAACTCTTGTTTTAAAATTAACAGTTTGAATTTCATGTGTGCTATGGAATCTGTTCTTTCTCACGTTTTGTGTTGCAGTTGAAGAAGCGCTCTCTTAGACAGAATAATTACTTTGTTTTACTAGTCAGGCAAGGAGAGAAGTTACAATCGTGTGGCTTGAGTCGATAAAGGAAGGTCGTGTTTCACATAGAAGGCATGGGAACCAAGGACAATTGTAGCAAGGAAGGCTCACCGTCTATATTGTGGAAAAATACCTTCAGGACTATGCCCAGGGTGGATGGCATGATCTGAAATGCACCATGGGAGTGCTACCTGTGGATAACTGATTGTTGGAATTAGGGATAGCACGCCACTCCTTTATTGCCTTCAGAGTGAGAGCATCCTAGAACAAGCTCTGTCTTTGGTAGCTTCATGCTACTTGACCCATTGATCGTGGAGAGCCTTCTTAGGGAGGCTCCACATGCTGACACCTTTTACCCTTCCTTCTGAAGATGCTTATTTAGGGATGTCACTTTAATGTTAGACTAGCTATGGATTTATGCTCTTCACTCAGCAACCCTCGTTGCAGGGAAATTTGGACTCGTGCTTCCTGATTTTCTGTATCCTACTTTTTTTTTTATTGTTGAGTTCATTACACAATTACTCATATACAAAAATAAAGTGCTTACAATATTCAAGTTTGATTGGCACATATTATCCACAAAACATAATCAATCAATAAAATGTATTTCAGATGTAACTCTGGGGGTGATACTTAAAATAAAAACACATATTGCACATTTCTCCTTAATAGCTTTACTTATCTACTGGCTA
This sequence comes from Calotriton arnoldi, assembly GCA_963921515.1. Lineage (NCBI taxonomy): Eukaryota > Metazoa > Chordata > Amphibia > Caudata > Salamandridae > Calotriton > Calotriton arnoldi. The sequence goes on along the minus strand of CAWUFW010001445.1, from coordinate 2,224,640 downwards.
GCTTCCTATGGACTTCCAGCGTTTCTCAAACTTTGTGAATGAGCCTGACCTTAGAGCGTAGCGTCTCTCCAGCTCTCTAACTTTATGCAGTTTAGACTGCCAGCTATGAAAAGTAGGTATGTTCTCGCTTCGCCAATTCCAGAGAACGAGTGATCTTGCCACCAAGGCAAGCATATATAGACCTTCCTCTTGTATGTTGCTCACAGTTATGTTTGGGGAACATCCAAGGGCTGCAATATATCTATCGATAGCTATTGTGTATCATAGCTTCATTCTACAATATTTTTCAATTTCTTCCTAAAAATGCTTAATCTTCGGGCAATCCCAAACAATGTAAGTCCATGTGCCTCCCTCTCCTGCAGAGCACCGAAAACATCTATCCTCTATCTGAGGATATACACTATGCAGAAAGGAGGGAGTCCTATATAATAGCCATTTAGTGTAAAATTGCATTCTCCTAAAATTGGCGCCTCTTAATAATGTAGTGTTAAATTTGTTGATTCTGTTCCAGATCACCCTTGGAATCTGTAGGCCTTCTTTCTCTTGCCATTTATCTCGAGCTTTTTTGTGCACCTTTGAAGTCTTATGTTCATTGAAAATTTTTACCAAACTACTTATTGATCTCAGTCTAGTTGTTTCTAGTACAGCCTCACTAAGTTCTAGTCTTGCACTTAGTGCGGACGGATCTATATTTTCTAAAAAGTGCCTTATTTGAATATTAGACCATATAAGTATATCTTTAGAATGAGTCAGACTGTATTCTATCTCTGTCCATCTTTTCCAAGTGTCAGAGATAAGAAAATCTCCAACATGTTTATATCCGTTCTCCTTCCATTTCTTTAATATATTAGATTGGATCAGTCTATGTTCCCCAACATGCAAGTCGGCCAAACATGTGAAACTGTTTATCTGTAGTATTTCATAATGCTTAGACAGTATGGCTTTTTGTTTTAAAAACCACTGAAAGACCTTATAGTGTAATTTTTTGGGGTTCTTCACCAGCCTCATAGGATCTAGAATGTTATATTCCTTCAGTATCCTTATTATAAAAATATTATCCATACATAGAGGATTAGGTTAGTTAAAAAATCTATATGTTATGTGCAAAATTAGCGCAGTAGTATTCCCTCAGATTGGGAAGGGATAACCCTCCCTCCTCATTTGAGTTACTTAAAGTGACTAGTCCTAATCTCGGTACCTTGTTGGCCCATATAAAAGATAAGAATAGATCATCTATTTCTTTAAAAAATGACATTTGTAGTGCACAGGGGATTGCTGTGAATAGAAAATTAAATATTGGTAAAATTGACATTCGTATTCGTGCTATCTGTCCAATTATTGAAATTGGGAGTTGATTCCATTTTGCAAATAAACGCACAACTTTTTGCACTAGGGGGACATAATTTAATGTATATAGTTCATTCACATTTTCCAACACAACTATACCTAGATATCTCTTGGGCCTCCAATTGTATAATAACTGGAGTTCTGGCATTAATGTGTGACCTGAACAGTTACAGAGTAAAAAATGTCCATCCTAGCATTATTGATTTTATACCCACCCAGTGCTTGAAATTCAGTAAAAATTGCTAAAATTTCCTTTTGGATGCTCTCCCCAGGTTTAAGAAATAGAATAATATCATTGGCATATAGTTTTATATTAGACATGCCTTGGAATGGTGCTGCTTGTGGTCCTTTTTGTCTAATGGCTATTGCCAGAGGTTCTATAAATAGGGCAAAAAGAATTGGGGATAGAAGACACCCCTGCCGTGTACCCCTATTTATTCAACAGCTACCTACATTTCTGGAATTCATTATTTGTGCTGAAGAGTCCTTGTATAGATATTTCACTATATGTATAAACTTTTCCAAAAACCCAAATCTAGTGAGAATTAAAAAAAGGACACCAAATCAAAAGCTTTCTCGGCGTCTAAAAATAACACCTGTGCCTCTATTTTATTCTGGGTAAAATAGTCCAGAGCTTCTATTAAAAACTTTGTATTTGAGGAGAGCTGTCTGCCTGCTACAAATCCGCATTGGTCCCCATGGATGATTGATCCCACAATCTTATTAAGCCTATTGGTGAGTAGCTTTGTAAAGATTTTATAGTCGGCATTGAGGAGGCTTATAGGAATTGATGTTTTCCCTGTTTTTGTCTTTTAAAAAAATACTAACTACCACAGCCATGTGAAAAGATGCCGGTGGTTCTCCACCTTTTAATATGTGGTTGGCAAGCTTTACCAATTGTAGGTTTAAAATTGGAGCAAACCTCTTGTATATTTCTACTGGTAGTCCATCCTCCCCAGCTGCTTTACTGTTAGCCATTGAACTCACTACTGTGTCTATTTCCTTAAGAGAAAATTCAGCCGTTATTTGGCTTTGCTCTCTGGTTAGGTATGGAATAGGCAGTTTTTCTAAAAACCTTATAATGCGATCAGCCATTATTTGTTGATCCGTCTGGTAGATTTTCTCATAGTGTTTTAAAAAGGCCTTCCCAATCTCCAAGAAACTGGTTATCTGTGTCTTGGAGCCCCTATCCGTCAGTGATAGGATCATATTTTGAACCGGTCTATCCTTTGCCTGCCATGCAAGTAATCTCCCTGTGTATTCGCTCTCCTCATATACCCTTTGGAGGTAGGCAGTGTTGGCAATATTACCCTGCAGATAATATTCCTGCATATCTAACTTTACCTGTGAAAGCTTCTGTTTTGGGGAGAAATTCCTGTTTTTGGAGTACTTTCCACTAGCTTGTTCAAGCCTAAATTCGAGCTCGGATCTTTTTTCCCTTTTTCCCCTCCATTGTAGTATTTCTTTGGATGTAATAAAACCCCGTAATACAGCCTTAAAGGCATCCCACACATTGCTTACCCGGGCAGTGTCTGTTATTAAAAAAAAAAATCTATTCATTTCATTAGTTACTTCTGTGCACCATTCCTCCCTCTCTAGACTGATTTTGTTAAAATACCATCTTCTGGGTGCTCTTTCAAGCCCTACCCCTGCAACTTCCATTTTAATTAGTGCATGATCTGAAAAGACGTTTTGAACATATTCGTGAGTAATCATTTTCAGACAATGTGAAATCAAGAAATAGTCTATTCTGGAAGCGGTATTATATTTTGCCCAAAAAACATGAAAAAACTTGTTTCCCAGGGTGAAGAGAACGCCATGGGTCTAACCAAGTCTGAATCCCTTTTGCAATTAGCTACAGCAATGGCCACCTGCGGCTTATTTTGTTTTAAAGCTTTAGTGGAGGAATCAATTTGTGGCTCTTGAAGGAAATTCAAATCTCCACCCAGAATGATAGAACCGGGGATATTGGTTAAGGCCTGATTAAGCTGAAGCAAAGGGAGAGGGTTGTCTAAAACCGGTGCATAGATCATTGCTATAGTAAAGTTTGATTGATTGAATCTCCCATTTACAAAAGCCCATCTTCCACCTGAGTCTATCTGCGTGGCTTTCACCTGGAAAGATACAGGTTTACCTACGTAGATACAAACTCCCTTCTATGCATAGCTGGCGTTAGATAAACAATAAAAACCGGCCCACTGTTGTAAGAGCCTACTCGCACTGCTTGTGTTCTTAAAATGGGTCTCCTGCAAGCGTATGATATCCGGCCTGTGGCTTCTCAGCCAGCTTTCTATTGCCTGGGCCTTACGTTTATTGTTCAAACCATTAGTATTAAAGGAGATTACTTTCAGAACCACCTCTTTACCGATTGCTTAATAATAACTAAACAAATAGTGATCTCCCCATCCTTGGAGAAAGTGCTGCATGCATTGCTTCATATTATGGCTATATTCCATCTGATCAAATATGATAGCTGCTAAAATGTGACCCATATAGGTCTAAAGTGCATCAAGTGTACATAAAATAACTCAAACATTTAAAAATATTAAAGTGCATCGGGTGCTCTGTTCAGGATAAAGCGGCGTGCAGTTTTTTTCCCCTGAACTTTCTATTCTCAGTCCATATGCCAACACGTAATTTGACCTACGTGTCCTGATTCGTTTCATCCCACGAGATAATTAAGCACTTCAATTTGAACTCTCCTTTTATATTTTGCCTCACCCCCACCACCCTTACCACCTGAGACTCTTCGTGCCCCCCCTGGAAGATGGAATTGCCCACTATTCCCTCTTCCCCCCTCCTGTCTCTGGATGCCATTGTATTGCATCCTTTATGGGCTCCTGCTCCCCCCATCGAGGACTGGTGCTTTAAGCACCCCTCATCCCACCCTGAAAGATACTTTTACTATGAGACTAACTGAATGAATTGTGTCCCCACGAGCTGACCTCACTTGTCCCCAGCAGACAATTTTGATATCAATTGAGCTTCCTGGATATCCGTAAATATGTGAAAATTACCTTTAGCTAAAATTTTAAGCTTTGATTGTTGTACTATCGAGGCCTGGGCCCTCGTCTCCTTGAACAGGTCAATCATCTTAAACTCTTTTCTTCGCCAGGCTGCTGCCGACATGTCTGAAAATATCCTAAACTGCAGGAAATTTGTAGTAGAGAAGGACCTCTTAGCAATAGCAGTACTCGATAGTCCGCAAAATTAAGTAGTGTTGTTCGAGGGAATCTTGCATTTGGTTGTCTCTGCGCGGGGACTCTATGAGCTCTTGTGATCGTTAAGTCCCCTTCTAGCTTCAGCATTACGTTCTTTAGCAACGAACCAGCCCATATAGATACCCGAGCATCTTCACATCCTTCCAGGATTCCCACTAGGTGGAGATTGGTGCGCCTATTGTAATTCTCTAAATCCTGGAGCTTCAGCTCCATCTGGTTCATGTTTTTCCCAGTTCTGATAGATCTCGCTGAATGACAGTCAGTTTATCCTCCAATTCCGAGATGCGGCTCTCTGCCTTGCTCATTCTTTTTGGTGTGTTGGACATATTTTCTTCCAACCTAGACAGCCTCTCATGTGATAAAGATATCTCAAGGGCCCGAGACGATTTTAGTTCTCTAATTTTGCCCAGTAAGGTAATCAGCAAATTTTGAATTGATGTCTCTCCTCCCTCTCCTTCTTCCAACCTTCTTCTTGGTGGCTGCTTCAGGCTTATAATTTCATCCCTCTCTACAATTTCACTGACTGTTGCCCATGGGGTCCTGGCTGGCGATTGAGTACCCTGAAGTGATGGTGAGCCATTGGGGGTACTTAGAGGCAGCCCAGACTGAGTATTTTCTTGTAGTTGGGCTGAAGGCGGAGAACTAGCCTGTTCTCTAATGTGTACGGCTTCGTCTAGTGGAGGTAGGGCTGGGTTCTGTTGCTTCTGGTGTTTTTGGAAGAGAGGGTATTGTTTATGGGGCATAGGACTACCGCTCATGCCGAAATTCGCTACCTACACATCTATTCTTTTAGCCTCTGTTCTCTTGGCCTCGTATTCCACATTGCAGGTTGTATACAGTTGTAGGTCAGGTGGAGGGTCAGAGGCCTCCCCCAAATTTTCTGCCTCAGATGTTCTCTCAATGTCTGAGGGATCATCCAGCTCCACTTGCTTTTTTGTCTCAAATAACGCATTAGCTTTAAGTTCCATTCCCCTGCATTTAACTCCAGGAGCTGGTGAGGGGCTAGTTTGGTCTGGCATTTTGTTATTATCTTTCCTAGCTGTTCTAGGCTGTTTTGTGCACATTCTATAGTCACACCCCCTCAAGAAAACAAGCCAAAGCAAGCAGAAGCAGCCTCAGAGGATCGTTGATCTTGCAGAATGACAGATAAGAGGCCTCGCAACATCACCAGGAGTTTGGGAAATGGCGGCAGGTGTGGCCCACACTCATAGCCGCTAGCGTTCCAGCTCTCCCCCTAACCCCGCCCACTACTTCTTTTGCCGAGATGCTGAGATGCCGAGGAGGCGGCAAGGTAGGAGTCTCCCAACCACGGTCGATTAGACGGTGGTTAGATGGCAGCAAACTCTTGTGGCTGCGGTGGCTGGAGTGGAGATAGTGCGGAAGCGGGAGAGACACCTGCTACTCTTGGACTGTGTGAGTGGCTGTGGCAACCAGACTGGGGCAGTGACAGCATGAGAGACGTGGGTCCTGCGGGCCATGTTTGCTTAGGCAGCGGAGGCAACCCCTTGTGATAATAGTGGCGGAGTTAAGGAGAAGTCGAGTCCGAAGGGCCAAATCAGGGGACGTAATGGCTGCTGCGGCTACATGGACACATTGGGTCCAGGCTCCCTGTGGCTCCCTGTGGCTCCCTGTACCCTTCTCTCTATTACTGATCAGATCACAGCAAAGACCGCGTGGCAACAGCATGGCTGCAGGACAGACACTCGTGGTGCTGGGACTGCTGGGCTATCCAGGGCAGTAGAAAGCTAGAGTGTCAGCAGGAGGAACGTTTGCTTGCTGCAGAGGTGAGTGCAGTTGCACCGGAGAAAAACAAGTAAGGGGGCAGGTACCCGCGGACCAGCTGGGGGGGCTCTTACGGGTTTCTGTATCCTACATCTTGAATTCATTGTGTTTTTTTATGCTGCATCGTCTAAACTTGTTGCGCAGATTTGGATTCATGCTAATTCTTATTTTTTTTATATCCTTGTGTGAGGTGTCTCTATGTTCAGCTATTTTTGGCTTTGTAATAAACTAACTAACCTTAAGTAGTTGCCCATGGGTCATTATGTACCCAAAATAATTATTGGTTAATTGATTGTTTTCCTAACAAATTTTCTCCCCTTTACACCTTAATGCTGTGAAAAACAACCACCGGAGTGTGACTCTAGAACGGCCTAGAACATATTGGCCCGGCTCTTTCAGGCTTTACTAGTGCATTTTAATGCCATGGGCGGTTTCTCCATTAGGGCTCAGTGATTGCGCCCCTCTAAAATTCCTACACATTTACATAAAAACATTAAATAGATTGATTTATTTAGAGATACAATCATATCTCTAAATAAATAGATTTATTTAAGTCTGGGCTGTTTGTTTCAGGCTGCCTGCTCTGCCTCACTCTGAAGCAAGAGACGAAAGCCAGGCAGTAAATCAACTTTCTAAACTGTGATGCAGGAAGCAGGGCTTTCTGTTTTAAAGCTCTTCATTGCCATTGCGGTCCATGGTTGTATGCACTCTGTAGGCCAGTGACGCAATCAGCATCACTGTTTCGGGTGGAGACTTCATACCCATGTGATTTCAGACCTCCATCATTCAAAAGCATAGATCCCACCCTTTCGTCATACGTGATGGTGGGAGTGGATGCAAGTACGTCTGATCTGGTGCCTTGTTCTCGGTATTGGTAAGTGTGTGCATGCTAATGTTGTGCAATATATATTGTGCTGAGACCCTTCAGCATGCTAACCTCCCCCACTGTGACACCCCAGGCCCTTGCTGCATATCGCTCGCACCTTTAGAAGTGGAGCTTCTGTATTTGTTCCCCAGTGAAATGGATCCAAATAACGATAATTACCCCATACCCCTTGTTTTGTGTCTACTGGGATCCAAATAACGAGTAGGGTTCTTGTTCCCTTGCGAAGCTGATCCAAATATCTGAGTCAAGCAAGGCGAGAAATAGGTGTTTACAGTGGATTGTTCTCTGATGTATGACTTTAAAACTGGCCATGTCTTCATGCCCCTAAGTTAACACTGATGCCAAAAACATAGATTGACTTGCAAACAATGAATGTTAAAAACTTTAAGGGAATGCATTTCAGCGATTTAGTTCCTCTCTTGCTTCACATGCTTTACTTAATCTTGCACTCCAAGAGTTAGCTAATTTATAATGTTGTTGTTTACCTGTATTTTATTCTGTGCATATTTTGAGGCTTGAGTAATGCCAGGTGTTTATGAGGGGCTTTGATTGAGCGCTAAAGCTGAAGCCAATCAAAGTGTCTGTTAGTGGGTTGGCCTCTCTACAGAGCACACAGAACAATGTTTATTTATTTCATTTGCAACTGAAATTCTGTGGATATGTGTATGAAGGGGGTACACAGATGTCAAAATATTTGCAAGGCAAAAGTAAGAGAAATTAAAGCGCTTAAATTTGAGGGAGTGCAGTGTATGTTTGGGGGCAGTGAAGTGAGGGAGATGCGAGGAAGTGCATTCGGGGAAGAGTGAAAAGAGGATGCTTTAGAGGAAAAAGAAGTGGTTGAAGCTAAAGCACACAACTGAAGGCCAAAACTCCTTCCACAGGCCTCAATGCTATTTAATTCACAGGCTTACAATTTCAGAATTAAAAGATTTCCAATGTTAATTATTTATAACAAATCCTTGTTGTTAGTAAGGGTGGGCGGAGCAGGCCTAGTGCCTATGCGGAGTTCCACAGAGTTGGAAAAAAGCTCTGTGGAACTCCGCTCCGCTCCCTCCCAAAGTAATTATAATGTAAAAAAAAAAAAAAAAGCACTTACCTCCATGGCTGCCTCCTCCTCACCATGGCTGCTCTCCTTCCTCGCCGTCCTTCTTTGATAACCCCTACATTGTAAGTCTTGCACAAGACGTTCAACATAGGGGTGATCACAGAAGGACGGCTAGGAAGTACAGCGGCCATGGCGAGGAGGAGGCAGCCACAGCAGGTAAGTGCCTTTTTAGGTCTCGCGCCTAGCGGTGCAGTGTGCAGCGCGAGTCCTTTTGTAGGGGGGTTTGAAAACGGGTCTAGGAATCGCACACGCTCGTGCGCGATTCCTTTTGGGCCACGCTATTGGCCTTTGCGTGCGTCTTTGTATAAAAGACAGCACGCAATTGGCCAAAGGCGGTCGCATTGCTCTGCCCATGGCCTATCGGTGTCTATTACGCGCACCAATGCCATGTGGTTTCAATTATCGTGCCCAGACACGGGCGCGATAATGGAAACCAGATGGCTCGCTGTGGCGCACGCACTACTCGCGGTGTGTTTTTTTTTTTTAACAATAGCGATCGCTTTCGCGATTGCTTTCACTGCCGCTTGTCTAGTTTTCGTTTCAAGGAGGCAGTTTCAGCCGCATGTGCTTTTTACACCGCTGCCTTGTTTCCAGATAGTATCTGAAATAAGTTTCGCAGCTGCTTTTAAAAGTGTTGAAGTATTGAAGTATTATGCATTGCACTATGTTCACACAGTATGAAAATGTCTGCCCCATCTTTAGGCCGCTCCTCGGACTTCTGTGAGGCAAAACTCCCGTGTTATCTGCTGACTGTCTTTGGCGTAGATGTACGGAGGAATGTTTGATTACAGTGTAACAGGTTTGGTGGCGAACTCCAGATAAATGTACACCACGCACGCAAAATGTTCCTTTGGGCATTCAGTTCAGCTACTTGCAGCGGTGGAGGGCTCTGCTCTTCGATGGACTTCCTGACGGACTGCTAAGTTTGAAGTGCCTGTCGGGCACAGGTTGCTCTTTTGAAACTTTCTTAGATTTTTCACTGAGGAACAGTGCGATGCCAACAATGAGAATAGCACTGATGATCCCAATGGGACTAGTGCCGATGCCAACAATGAGAATAGCACTGATGATAACAATGGGATTAGTGCCGATGCAAACAATGACAATAGCACTGATGATAACCATGGGACTAGTGCCCATGACAACAATGAGAATAGCGCTGATGATACCAATGGGACTAGTGCTGATGCCAACAATGAGAATTGCACTGATAACAATGGGACTAGTGCCGATGCCAACAATGAGAATAGCACTGATGATACCAATGGGACTAGTGCCGATGCCAACAATGAGAATAGCACTGATAACCATGGGACTAGTGCCCATGACAACAATGAGAATAGCGCTGATGATACCAATGGGACTAGTGCCCATGACAACAATGAGAATAGCACTGATGATACCAATGGGACTAGTGCCGATGCCAACAATGAGAATAGCACTGATAACCATGGGACTAGTGCCCATGACAACAATGAGAATAGCGCTGATTATACCAATGGGACTAGTGCCCATGACAACAATGAGAATAGCGCTGATACCAATGGGACTAGTGCCGATGCCAACTATGAGAATAGCACTGATGATAACAATGGGACTAGTGCCGATGCCAACAATGAGAATAGCACTGATGATAACAATGGGACTAGTGCCGATGCCAACTATGAGAATAGCACTGATAACCATGGGACTAGTGCCCATGACAACAATGAGAATAGCACTGATGATAACAATGGGACTAGTGCTGATGCCAACAATGAGAATAGCACTGATGATAACAATGGGACTAGTGCCGATGCCAACAATGAGAATAGCACTGATGATAACAATGGGACTAGTGCCGATGCCAACAATGAGAATAGCACTGATACCAATGGGACTAGTGCCGATGCCAACAATGAGAATAGCGTTGATACCAATGGAACAATTGCCCATGACAACAATGAGAATAGCACTGATGATAACAATGGGACTATTGCTCATGACCGCAATGAGAATAGCACTGATAACCATGGGACTAGTGCCCATGACAACAATGAGAATAGCACTGATGACACCAATGGGACTAGTGCCGATGCCAACAATGAGAATAGCACTGATGATAACAATGGGACTAGTGCCGATGCCAACAATGAGAATAGCACTGATAACCATGTGACTAGTGCCCATGACAACAATGAGAATAGCACTGATGACACCAATGGAACTAGTGCCCATGACAACAATGAGAATAGCGCTGGTGATACCAATGGGACTAGTGCAGATGCCAACAATGAGAATAGCACTGATACCAATGGGACTAGTGCCCATGCCAACAATGAGAATAGCGCTGATAACCATGGGACTAGTGCCCATGACAACAATGAGAATAGAGATGATACCAATGGGACTAGTGCCCATGACAACAATGAGAATAGCACTGATGATACCAATGGGACTAGTGCCGATGCCAACAATGAGAATAGCACTGATGATAACCATGGGACTAGTGCTGATGCAAACAATGAGAATAGCACTGATGATAACAATGGGACTAGTGCCGATGCCAACAATGAGAATAGCACTGATACCAATGGGACTAGTGCTGATGCCAACAATGAGAATAGCGTTGATACCAATGGAACTATTGCCCATGACAACAATGAGAATAGCGCTGGTGATACCAATGGGACTAGTGCCAATGCCAATAATGAGAATAGCACTGATGATACCAATGGGACTAGTGCCGATGCCAACAATGAGAATAGCACTGATGATAACAATGGGACTAGTGCCCATGACAATGAGAATAGCACTGATGATAACAATGGGACTAGTGCCGATGCCAACAATGAGAATAGCACTGATAAGAATGGGACTAGTGCCGATGCCAACAATGAGAATAGCACTGATGATAACAATGGGACTAGTGCCCATGCCAACAATGAGAATAGCACTGATGATAACCATGGGACTAGTGCCCATGCCAACAATGAGAATAGCACTGATGATAACCATGGGACTAATGCCCATGACAACAATGAGAATAGCACTGATGATACCAATGGGACTAGTGCTCCTGACAACAATGAGAATAGCACTGATGATAACAATGGGACTAGTGCCGATGCCAACAATGAGAATAGCACTGATAACCATGGGACTAGTGCCCATGACAACAATGAGAATAGCGCTGATGATACCAATGGGACTAGTGCCGATGCCAACAATGAGAATAGCACTGATGATACCAATGGAACTAGTGCCCATGACAACAATGAGAATAGCGCTGGTGATACCACTGGGACTAGTGCTGATGCCAACAATGAGAATAGCACTGATACCAATGGGACTAGTGCCCATGCCAACAATGAGAATAGCACTGATAACCATGGGACTAGTGCCCATGACAACAATGAGAATAGCACTGATGATAACAATGGGACTAGTGCTGATGCAAACAATGAGAATAGCATTGATGATAACAATGGAACTAGTGCCGATGACAACAATGAGAATAGCACTGATAACCATGGGACTAGTGCCCATGCCAACAATGAGAACAGCGCTGATGATACCAATGGGACTAGTGCTCCTGACAAGAATGAGAATAGCACTGATAACAATGGGACTAGTGCTGATGCCAACAATGAGAATAGCACTGATGATAACAATGGAACTAGTGCGATGCCAACAATGAGAATAGCACTGATAACAATGGGACTAGTGCGGATGCCAACAATGAGAATAGCACTGATGATAACAATGGGACTAGTGCCGATGCCAAAAATGAGAATAGCACTGATGATAACAATGGGACTAGTGCCCATGACAATGAGAATAGCGCTGATGATACCAATGGGACTAGTGCTCCTAACAATGAGAATAGCACTGATGATAACAATGGGACTAGTGCCGATGCCAACAATGAGAATAGCACTGATAACAATGGGACTAGTGCCGATGCGAACAATGAGAATAGCACTGATGATAACAATGGAACTAGTGCCGATGCCAACAAGAATAGCACTGATGTTAACAATGAGACTAGTGCCGATGCCAACAATGAGAATAGCACTGATAACAATGGGACTAGTGCCGATGCCAACAATGAGAATAGCACTGATGATAACAATGGGACTAGTGCCGATGCCAACAATGAGAATAGCACGGATGATAACAATGGGACTATTGCTCATGACAGCAATGAGAATAGCACTGATAACCATGGGACTAGTGCCCATGACAACAATGAGAATAGCCCTGATGATAACAACGGGACTAGTGGTGATGATAACAATGAAAATAGCTTTGATGATAACAATTGGACTAGTGCTCATGACAACAATGAGAATAGCACTGATGATAACAATGACTATAGCTCTGATGATAACAGTGGGACTAGTGCTAACGAGAACAGTGAGAATAGCGCTGATGACAACAATGAGACTAGTGCTGATGACAACACTAATAACAAAAATAGCGCTGATAACAATGAGACTAGTGCCGATGACAACAAGACTAGTGCCGATGACAACGAGACTAGTGCCGATGACAACGAGACTAGTGCCGATGACAACGAGACTAGTGCCGATGACAACGAGCTAGTGCCGATAACAATAAGAATAGCGCTGATGATAACAGGACTAGTGCAGATGGCAAAACTGCATGATTAAGAGACTGTTACTCAGGGTCCGCACTGCTCATTCATAGGAGACACTGTCCTGGGCTCACATGCCTCTCATCAGTGTGCACACTGGTCTTTAACCATATTCCTCCAACAGATTCTAGCACATTATTACAGGTTAATATGTTCCTTGTGAGGCCTCCTGACTCCTGCCATTGGGATTTAAGTTCTGCCACTATGTTGATTAAAATTCCAGTGCTGGAGCATTGTGCTTTTGGTAAAACGAAGCCATCTCGTGCTTTACCTGTACTTGTTTGTTTTTGTGAGTAATGTTAAAGGAGCCAGTATGCGCTGTGGAAAGGGCTTTTCGGTAACAACAAGCATTTGCAATGCAATAGGTCTCGCATTTACGCGAGTTTGACCTATTGGCATTGTAAATGACAATGGCTTTTATTTATGTTTCAAAAACCATAACATAAATAAAAGGCAATGTCATTTACAATAAAAATAGCTCAAACTCTTGCAAATGCGAGACCTATTGCATTGCAAATGCTTGCTTTTTTTACAGGTGGGCAGGTCCCTGGGGCAATGAGTAAATATGTAGCGGGGGCCCGCTGGGGCCGCCACAACCCCAGGGACCGCCACCTCCCCAGGGCTATGGAGGGCTAGTTGGCCCCCAGGGACCCTCATGAGGAAAGGGGACTTCATCCCCCAACCAAGAGCGCGCCAGGAGGCGCATTTGCAGAGTGGTGGAGAAAGGGGGCGTGGCCTGTGTCCACCTCTCAGCAATCCCACTGCGTGGGGCTTACTGGAGGTATCAGGTAGGCTAGTTGGCCCCTAAGGACCCCCAGCAGCGTAGGGGACTTCAATCCCCATCCAAGTGCGTGCCAGGGAGCGTGTTTGCAGAGTGGTGGGCAAAGGGGGCATGGCCTGCTATGAGAACTTAGCTGTGTGGTACTTACTGGAGGTAATAGGAGGGGTAGTTGGCCCCCAAGGATGTCCTTGGGGGCCAACTACCCCTCTTGTTACCTCCAGTAAGTCCCACATAGTAGGATTGCTAAGACGTCTTTGGAGGCCACGCCCCCTTTCTCCACCACTCTGCAAATGCACCTCCTGGCAGACTACGGGATGGGGGATTAAGTCCACTTTACTCCTGAGGGACTTTGGGGGCCAAGAAGCCCTCCTGGTACCTTCTGTAAGTCCTATGCAGCGGAATTCCTGAGTGCTTCTCTACCACTCTGTAAACGTGACTACTAGTTAAAGAAGCATTTGCAATGTAAATTAGTTCTTTCTGCACTGTTCTTGCTTCTTTCTGCACCTCTTTTGCAAATTTCTGCATCCCTCATGCCTCTTTCTGCACCCCTCTTCCCTATTTCTCCACCTCTCTTGCTTCTTTCTGCACTTCTCTTGCTTCTTTCTGCACTGCTCTTGTCTCTTTCTTCACCCCTCTTGCTTCTAAGCACCTCTGTTGCTTCTTTCTGCACTTCTCTTGCTTCTTTCTGCACCTCTGACTTAGAGGTAGTTTTAATCCCCCTGCCCTATGATGTACTAGGGCCTTACAGGGGAGGTCATGCCAATCACAGGGGTACCCCAACCCATAGTGTACCCTAGTGTATGTAGGTGTTTTCACTGTATTCTAAGTGTATTTTAGCATAGCACTGGCTCTAGGCCTGGTTAGTCTGAGTCAGTTACCACCAGTACCCGTCAGCAAAAGGTTGGGGGCACAGGATGACTTTGCAACAAGGATCTTTCTGCACCTTTCTTCGTCTTTCTGCATATGTCCTACCCTTGTAGGCAGAGTTAGAAATTAGCATTTAAAAAAACCTTTGAAATTCACTGAAAAAACCATAGGTTTCAGGGTCATTATATTTAGAAATTAGCATTTAAAAAACCTTTGAAATTCACTGAAAAAACCATAGGTTTCAGGGACATTATAGTTAGAAATTAGCATTTAAAAAACCTTTGAAATTCACTGAAAAACCATAGGTTTCAGGGAGGTTATAGTTAGTTGGACATTTCAGTCATACAAAACCAGAGAAATTTGGCCGTTATAGTTAGTTGAGGTAACTATAACTCGCGCCCCCGCAATGCACTGCTGATGACGTCACATATTACATCACTCATGACATGGTCAGTGACATCACTGATGACATCACTGATGACATCTCAAATGACATCACTGATGACATCATCCACGTGATAATCTGATGCACCTCCTCACACCCTAATATAACCTTTGATACACCCACTCTAAAATGCAGACTAACATTTACGCAACCAAAGACACCAATACCAGTTACTAAATACCCACACACTGATTCCTAGGTCTACACACACATCTACTCATTCACCCATACAGTCACTCATACATGCAGTCACTCATCAATACAGCACCATCATATGCACTCATACACCTATACAGACACTCACACACCGCCACTCACCATAGAGTTACTCACACACAGTCGGTCATGCAAAGAATCAATCACACTCCCATTTACTTACCTACACAATTATACACACCACCTCACTTATTCATACAGATACTTACACATACTTACTCTCTTATACAATCACTGACACAAGCACACACTCATCCATACAGCCAGTCTCACAATCACACTCTCACATAGTCATTTATATAGTCTAGCACTCACATAAACGGCCTTTCACATATGTATTTACTCACACATGTATCACTGAGACATCTAAACACTCACCAACACACCCATACACACACTCACCCACCCATACAGCCCTTCACAGATGCACTCTTTAACTCATACACCCAGTGAATCACCCACTCACACATCTATGCACAAAGTCACACACCCCCCACCCACCCACACAGATACTCAGGCACCCATACAGATACTCACCAACCCATGCAGCCGCTTACACACCAACTGACAGACTGATACAGACATTCACACAGTTTAGTCACTAACCCACGCATTCAGTAAGACACGTTTAATCACTCACTTATACAGTCAGTCATGCACCTACTAAATCATCCATACAGACACTTATACACCCACTCATTTTTCAATACACCTTGGCATATATATATATATATATATATATATATATATATATATATATATATATATATATTATCTACTGGCGGTCGCCAGTAGATAGTTATAGTTAAAACCTATTATCCATAGGAAATCCGCGACATTCTATTTGAAATAACGTTGGCGCCGGTTGACGAATCTTCGCGAAAGTTTCCAACTTGTTGGGGCGCTCCGGTCCGCTTCTATCCTGAAAGTCTCGGGTGATACGTCAAGCGGGGGCCGAGAAAAAGGGGGTCCCAACACGCGTTTTCCCCATTCATTTTTCCATAGGACCCTTTAGTCGCAGCTACAGCCCGAACTGCTGAACGGAATTACACCAAATTTGGCAAAGAGGTAGCCCTTGGTTCAGTGTCGTGCCTTTTGCTTAAATGGTGTAAATCCGTTCAGTAGTTCCTGAGAAAATCAAAAGTAAAGTCACATATATATCTGGGCGGAGCCTAACCACCCATGTCATCGTGAGATCTGATTGGCTGTCAGCACTTCATCCTGGAATTGCTGGCAGCCATCTTGGGACCAATATAAATGATAGTACCTCATTGAAATGCATTGTAGTGAATAGAAGATTTTGAGGGTCACCAAAAGGAGAACTATAAAGGGTGATAACAGGCTTTAGTTACATTAGAACTTATTTGTTGATGGTACCATACTAATTTTAGGAATTGTGGTGTATTCTAAGGTGATTTTACCATGTGAAAAACCTTCTGCTGGGATATCATGAATCATGTTTGAGAGAACACTATTTTCTCATGCTTGTCCCATGGAGGTTTGGAAGGTGCTCCAGAAGCTAAAATGAGAGCATATTTTCTGTAAATTCACATTATCTTTCTCACTCATGTGAGAATGAAGTCTGACATTCTCAGTAAAACATGTACATCCAACAAGGGCAGAGACTGTCAGTTGATTCCTTTGTGTTCTACTGCAGCTTCCCAGAGTGTTCTAAAGAACAACTAGAGTGCTAACAGCCTTACTTATGACAAAAGTATGGCACACCTGAAGCCATCTTGATTGGAATAAACTGGTAACACTTAAACAATTTAATTTAAAAAGGAACAAAATGATGGGGTTCATTTTGTCATAGAAATTATGGTTAGTGCTGTAGAAAGAAAAATTAGGACATGTTTCAAGTGTGATCTCAAATATCTTCCTGTTATATTTCAACAGGAGCAGCCTGCCAGTTGATGCCTTTGTGTTCTACTGCAGCTTCCCAGAGTGTTCTAAAGAACAACTAGAGTGCTAACAGCCTTACTTATGACAAAAGTATGGCACACCTGAAGCCATCTTGATTGGAATAAACTGGTAACACTTAAAACATTTAATTTAAAAAGGAACAAAATGAGGGGTTCTTTTGAAATAGAAATTATGGTTAGTGCTGCAGAAAGAAAAATTAGGGCATGTTTTAAGTGAGATCTCAAATCCTCTTCTATTTCATTAGAAAATTCTGACATGCAGACTGAAACAATCACTTTCAATACCAGCAGCAGACTACCAGTTAACTCCCTGGTGAGCAGTAGCTTTACTCCAGTGATCTAATGAGCAACTAGAGTGCTAACATTCTGAATTTATGGCAGATGTGAGACATCTGAATGCCTTCTTGATGGAATCAAAGTAAAAACTGAAAGCATTTCCTACTGAGGAGACTGCAGTAAATGAAGAAATTAGGAAACTTCATAACAAAGAAGTCTTCCAAGATGGCCACCAGTGAAAAAAGAGCCCAAATGTAGCACAAATATTACCCAGATGTAGCCCACATATAGCCCAATGACAAAAGTGTGCAAAACACTTTTATTTTTAGTTTTTTTGCAGTTTTATGTAGTGCAGACTGGTCAGGTATTGGAGCATTGCATCTTAAAACATGACCCCCTACACTACAAAAACACCACTGCACTACCTTAAACCCTAAAACACTACCCCCAGCACGACCCCCTACACTACACAAGCACCACTGCACTATCCTAAACCCTAAAACACTACCCCAGCACGACCCCCTACACTACCCAAACACCACTGCACTAACCTAAATCCTAAAACACTAACACCAGCACGACCCCCTACACTACCCAAACACCACTGCACTACCCTAAAACATGACCCCCTACACTACACAAACACCACTGCACTACCCTAAATCCTGAAACACTACCCCCAGCAACACCCCCTACACTGCCCGAACACCACTGCACTGCCCTAAACCCTGAAACATCACCCCCAGCAAGACCCCCTACACTGCCCGAACACCACTGCCCTAAACCCTGAAACACCACCCCCAGCAAGACCCCTACACTGCCCGACCACTGCACTGCCCTAAACCCTGAAACACCAGCCCCAGCACGACCCCCTACACTGCCCGAACACCACTGCACTGCCCTAAACCCTGAAACACCACCCCCTGCATGACCCCCTACACTGCCCGAACACCACTGTACTGCCCTAAACCCTGAAACCCCACCCCCAGCATGACCCCCTACACTGCCAGAACACCACTGCACTGCCCTAAACCCTGAAACACCACCCCTGCACGACCCCCTACACTGCCCGAACACTACTGCACTGCCCTAAACCCTGAAACACCACCCCCAGCACGACCCCCTACACTGCACGAACACCACTGCACCGCCCTAAACCCTGAAACACTACCCCCAGCAAGACCCCCTACACTGCCCGAACACCACTGCACTGCCCTAAACCCTGAAACCGCACCCCCAGCAAGACCCCCTACACTGCCCGAACACCACTGCACTGCCCTAAACCCTGAAACACCACCCCCAGCAAGACCCCCTACACTGCCCAAACACCACTACACTGCCCTAAACCCTGAAACACCACCCCCAGCACGACCCCCTACACTGCCCAAACACCACTGCTCTGCCCAAAACCCTGAAACACCAGCCCCAGCACGACCCCCTACACTGCCCGAACACCACTGCACTGCCCTAAACCCTGAAACACCAGCCCCAGCATGACCCCCTACACTGCCAGAACACCACTGCACTGCCCTAAACCCTGAAACACCACCCCCTGCACGACCCCCTACACTGCCCGAACACTACTGCACTGCCCTAAACCCTGAAACACCACCCCCAGCACGACCCCCTACACTGCACGAACACCACTGCACCGCCCTAAACCCTGAAACACTACCCCCAGCAAGACCCCTACACTGCCCGAACACCACTGCACTGCCCTAAACCCTGAAACAGCACCCCCAGCAAGACCCCCTACACTGCCCGAACACCACTGCACTGCCCTAAACCCTGAAACACCACCCCCAGCAAGACCCCTACACTGCCCAAACACCACTACACTGCCCTAAACCCTGAAACACCACCCCCAGCACGACCCCCTACACTGCCCAAACACCACTGCTCTGCCCAAAACCCTGAAACACCAGCCCCAGCACGACCCCCTACACTGCCCGAACACCACTGCACTGCCCTAAACCCTGAAACACCAGCCCCAGCACGACCCCCTACACTGCCCGACCACTGCACTGCCCTAAACCCTGAAACACCACCCCCAGCACAACCCCCTACACTGCCCGAACACCACTGCACTGCCCTAAACCCTGAAACACCAGCCCCAGCACAACCCCGTACACTGCCCGCACACCACTGCACTGCCCTAAACCCTGAAACACTAGCCCCAGCACAACCCCGTACACTGCCCGAACACCACTGCACTGCCCTAAACCCTGAAACACCAGCCCCAGCACGACCGCCTACACTGCCCGAAAACTACTGCACTGCCCTAAACCCTGAAACACCATCCCCAGCAAGACTACCTACACTGGCCGAACACCACTGCACTGCCCTAAACCCTGAAACACCACCCCCTGCACGACCCCCTACACTGCCCAAACACTACTGCACTGCCCTAAACCCTGAAACACCACCCTCAGCACGACACCCTACACTGCCCGAACACCACTGCACTGCCCTAAACCCTGAAACACCACCCCAGCACGACCCCCTACACTGCCCGAACACCACTGCACTAAACCCTGAAACACCACCCCCTGCACGACCCCCTACACTGCCGGAACACCACTGCACTGCCCTAAACCCTGAAACACCACCCCCAGCACGACCCCCTACACTGCCCTAACACCACTGCACTGCCCTAAACCCTGAAACATCACCCCAGCACAACCCCCTACACTGCCTGAGCACCATTGCTCTGCCCTAAACCCTGAAACACTAGCCCCAGCAAGACTACCTACACTGGCCGAACACCACTGCACTGCCCTAAACCCTGAAACACCACCCCTACACTGCCCAAACACTACTGCACTGCCCTAAACCCTGAAACACCACCCCTCAGCACGACACCCTACACTGCCCGAACACCACTGCACTGCCCTAAACCCTGAAACACCACCCCAGCACGACCCCCTACACTGCCCGAACACCACTGCACTAAACCCTGAAACACCACCCCCTGCACGACCCCCTACACTGCCGGAACACCACTGCACTGCCCTAAACCCTGAAACACCACCCCCAGCACGACCCCCTACACTGCCCTAACACCACTGCACTGCCCTAAACCCTGAAACATCACCCCCAACACAACCCCCTACACTGCCTGAGCACCATTGCTCTGCCCTAAACCCTGAAACACTAGCCCCTGCACGACCCCCTACACGGCCCGAACACCACTGCACTGCCCTAAACCCTGAAACACCACCCCCAGCACGACCCACTACACTGCCCGAACACCACTGCACTGCCCTAAACCCTGAAACACCAGCCCCAGCAAGACCCCCTACACTGCCCTAACACCACTGCACAGCCCTAGACTCTGAAACACCAGCCCCAGCAAGACCCCCTACACTGCCCGAACACCACTGCACTGCCCTAAACCCTGAAACACCAGCCCCAGCACGACCCCCTACACTGCCCGAACACCACTGCCCTAAACCCTGAAACACCAGCCCCAGCACGACCCCCTACACTGCCCGAACACCACTGCACTGCCCTAAACCCTGAAACACCATCCGCAGCACCACCCCCTACAATGCCCGAACACCACTGTACTGCCCTAAACCCTGAAACACCACCCCTGCACCGCCCCTACACTGCACGAACACCACTGCACTGCCCTAAACCCTGAAACACCACCCCCTGCACGACCCCCTACACTGCCCGAACACCACTGCACTGCCCTAAACCCTGAAACACCACCCCTGCACCACCCCCTACACTGCCCGAACACCACTGCACTGCCCTAAACCCTGAAACACCATCCCCTGCACCGCCCCTACACTGCCCGAACACCACTGCACTGCCCTAAACCCTGAAACACCACCCCCAGCATGACCCCCTTTACTGCTCGAACACCACTGCACTGCCCCAAACCCTGAAACACCACCACCAGCATGACCCCCTACACTGCCCGAACACCACTGCCCTAAACCCTGAAACACCACCCCTGCACGACCCCCTACACTGCCCGAACACCACTGCACTGCCCTAAACCCTGAAACACCACCCCCAGCACGACCCCCTACACTGCCCGAACACCACTGCACTGCCCTAAACCCTAAAACACCACCCCCAGCACGACCCCCTACACTGCCCGAACACCACTGCACTGCCCTAAACCCTAGAACACTACCCCCAGCATGACCCCCTACACTACCCGAACACCACTGCACTACCCTAAACCCTAAAATACTCCCCCCAGCACGACCCCCTACACTACCCGAACACGACTGCACTGCCCTAAACCCTAAAACACTCCCCCAGCACGACCCCCTACACTACCTAAACACCACTGCACTGCCCTAAACCCTAAAACACTACCCCCGCATGACCCCTACACTACCCAAATACCAATGCACTACCCTAATCCCTAAAACACTACCCCCAGCACGAACCCCCTACACTACCCAAAGACCACTGCACTACCCTAAACCCTAAAACATGACCTCCTACACTACACAAACACCACTGCACTACCCTAAACCCGAAAAAACTACCCCCAGCACGAACCCCTACACTACCCAAACACCACTGCACTACCCTAAACCATAAAACACTACCCCCAGCAGTACCCCCTACGCTACCCAAACAGCACTGCACTACCCTAAACCCTAAAACACTACCCCCAGCAGTATCCCCTACACTACCCAAACACCATTGCACTACCCTAAACCCTAAAACACTACCCCCAGCAGTATCCCCTACACTACCCAAACACCACTGCACTACCCTAAACCCTAAAACACTAACCCCAGCACGACCCCCTACACTACCCAAACACCACTGTACTACCCTAAACCCTAAAACACTCCCCCAGCACGACTCCCTACACTACCCAAACACCACTGCACTACCCTAAACCCTAAATCTACCCCCAGCATGACCCCCTACACTACACAAACACCACTGCACTACCCTAAACCCTAAAACACTACCCCCAGCACGACCCTCTTCACTACCTAAACACAACTGCACAATTTGTTACAGGCGTTGCAACGCAGGCCTGTGGTGCTTACTGGAAGTACCTGGTGGGCTAGTTGGGCCCCAGGGACTCTCCGGATTCAAGGTGACCTAATCCCCAACTTAAAACGCGCCACGGGGCGCGTTTGCACAGTGGTGAAGGGAGGGGCGGGGCCTCAGGTGACATGTGCGCAAACACGCCCTGTGGTGCGTTTTAAGTTGGGGAGTTAATTCCCTTTGAATCCTGGGGGCCAACTAGCCCACCAGGTACCTTCAGTAAGCACAACAGAGTTGCGTTGCAGAGAGGTGAAAAAGGTGCGTGGCCTCGGAACGCCTCTCTGCAACTCAGCTCTGTGGTCCTAACTGTAGGTACCTGGGGGCTAGTTGGGCCCCAGGGACCCTCAGGATTCAAGGGGACTTAATCCCGCAACTTAAAACGCGCCACGGGGTGCGTTTGCACACATGTCACCTCAGGCCCCCCTCCCTTCACCACTGTGCAAACGCGCACTGGCTCTGGTTAGTCAGAGTCAGTTACCACCAGTACCCGTCTGAAAAAGTTGTGGGCACAGGATGATTTTGCAACAAGGCCTCTTTCTGCTCCTCTGTTGGTTCTTTCTGCACATCTTTTGCTTCTTTCTGTGCGTTTTTTCTTCTTTCTTCACATGTCCTACCTCTGTTGGCATAGTTAGAAACTAGCATTTAAAAAACCTTTGAAATTCACTTAAAAATCATAGGTTTCAGGCACGTTATAGTTAGAAATTAGCATTTAAAAAACCTTTGAAATTCACTGAAAAAACCATAGGTTTCAGGCACGTTATAGTTAGAAATTAGCATTTAAAAACCTTTGAAATTCACTGAAAAAACCATAGGTTTCAGGCACGTTATAGTTAGAAATTAGCATTTAAAAACCTTTGAAATTCACTGAAAAACCATAGGTTTTAGGGACAGTTATAGTTAGTTGGACATTGCACTCGTACAAAACCCGTGAAATTCCCCTGTTATAGTTAGTTCAGCTAACTATAACTTGCGCCCGCAATGCACTGCTGATGACGTCACATATTACATCACTCATGACATGGTCAGTGACATCACTGATGACATCACTGATGACATCTCAAATGACATCACTGATGACATCATCCATGTGATAATTTCATGCATCTTCTCACACCCTAATATAACTTTTGATACACCCACTCTAAATTACAGACTGCCATTCTCAAAACCATAGACACTAACACCAAAAACTACATACCCACTCACTGATTCTTAGGTCTACACACATCCACTCACTCACCTGTACAGTCACTCATACTTACGGTCACTCAGTACAGGACTATCATATGCACTCATACACCTATATAAACACTCACACACCGCCACTCATCCATAGAGGTACTCACACACCTAGTCAGTCATGCAAAAAATTTATCACACACCCATTTACTCACCTATACAGTTATACACACACCAGCTCACTTACTCATACAAATACTAGCACATTCTTACGCTCTTATACAATAACTGATACAAGCACACACGCATCCATACAGCCACTCTCACAATAACACACTCTCACTTATAGCCATTTAAATACTCTAACACACATATATACTGCCTTTTACATATGTAGTTACTCGCACATGTACCACTGAGATATACATTCACTCACTAACACACCCATACACACACTCACCCACCCAAGCAGTCCATCACAGATACAGTCTTGAAATCATGCACCCAGTGAATTACCCACTCACACATCTATGTATAGAGTCACACACACCACCCACACAAACACTCAGGCAGCCATACAGATACTCAGAGAACCAATCAATAACCCATATAGACACTCATGTAGCTATTCGCAAATCCATGCATCCACTTACACACCAACAAACAGACGGATACAGACATTCACACAGTTTAGTCACTAACCCATGCATTCAGTAAGATACGTTTAATCACTCACTTGTAGAGTCAGTCACTCACGTACTAAATCATCCATTCAGACACTTATACACCCACTCATTCTTCAATACGCCTTTCCCTATATATATTAAACATATTTAAACTTTACAGAAACACACAGTCACTGGATGATGTCATCAGTGATGTCATCAGTGATGTCATTTGAGATGTCATCAGTGATGTCATCAGTGATGTCACTGACCATGTCATGAGTGATGTAATATGTGACGTCATCAGCAGTGCATTGCGGGGCATGAGTTATAGTTAGCTGAACTAACTATAACAGGGGAATTTCACGGGTTTTGTACGAGTGCAATGTCCAACTAACTATAACTGTCCCTAAAACCTATGGTTTTTTCAGTGAATTTCAAAGGTTTTTAAATGCTAATTTCTAACTATAACGTGTCTGAAACCTATGGTTTTTTCAGTGAATATATATATATATAAAACATATTTAAACTTTACAGAAACACAGTCACTGGATGATGTCATCAGTGATGTCACTGACCATGTCATGAGTGATGTAATATGTGACGTCATCAGCAGTGCATTGGGGGGCGCAAGTTATAGTTACCTCAACTAACTAATGGCCGAATTTCTCTGGTTTTGTACGAGTGAAATGTCCAACTAACTAGAACGTCCCTGAAACCTATGTTTTTTTCAGTGAATATATAAGCTCTCACCCAAACTCTCACCCACATGCACGCGCACAACATACATTAAAACCATTTGTGTTTCTTATTTAAGATGCTAGTGAAGGTCCACATCTTACTGCTCCACTTTTTATTACACTAATAGTGAATAATAAACTATTATTCACAATTAATACAATAAAAATGAGCAGAAAACGATAAACCAACAAACAAATATTTTTGAATGTAAAAGGAAGTATGCCACAACCAATCCCTCAGAGAAATTTCAAGATGTTAGAGCCTAACTCTGATAATGGGAGACAACCCTGTGTTCTTGGCACTTATTTTGCCAACTCTGAGGCGAGGGGTCACAAAGGCAGTGCCAGGGGTATCAAGGGGCAAGCTAGGGGTCGCAACTACGACCCCTGGTAACCCCTAAATGATGTCCATGCAAAGTCACAACCGATCATCGAATACAAGGCATATGAGTCAACTATAATGTGCAGTTCAATTCCATCTACTCCAATCATGGGGTATGGTAAACTTTGCATTCTGGTCATCCAGTACTCAATACCACCTGAAAATTAAGGGTTGATCATCAGTCTCACATTCCATAACTAGATGTACCTTTTCATAACCACCCCTAATGCCTGCTCTTCCAAAGTTGCCATTTTGTGCCCTGGTTACAAATTTTGTCAACAGCAGGACACTCTTTAGAATCCCCTAAATGATTATAGCTCCCATACATCTATGGCAATGTATTTTTCATATATCCAACTTCCCCAAACTTCCTGTTTTTTGCGACAGATTTCTCAATAGCATATTCCTCAGCTGCATTTCCTTATATATCATGCACATATTATTCTGAATTATCTACACTTTTTGCAATGTTTGCAACGGCATTAAGAAAGACATAACTACACAAGCATATATGAAATAAAAAAATAAAATAAAAAATCATCAGAATTGCATCCCTTAATACCTTTACAGGTATTGTCTGAGAAAAGCTTCATATTTCACCTTGCTATATGGGACAGTACTCTTTCAAAGGTTCTGTTTTTTCTCTGCTGGTGTACTCTTCTATACACCATTGCTGGAAGAGAGGCAGCCACAAAATACTCGTTATCAATAACCTGTTTTTATTTTTATGTCAGACATTTGCTGTAAACATCGCATTAGACCAGTCATAAGGAACCAGTTTTTATCAAACACGCAGTCCATGGATAAAGTTCAGGTTTCACCTGATCTGGTATGAAATGAATACTCTTCAACACGCAGTAAGATGTAGATTTCTATTCTTTAGCTTATTTTGATCCAGTACGAAGCCCATGGATCCAGTACTCCATCCGATATGCATATAATTCAGTAAGTCACACAGTTCAACATATATGTGTGTTTGCTGTGCAGCCATTTGTTCTCACAAGGTTAGTTTCCTGGCTGTGGATTTCATGCTTGCCAAGTGGCGTGGAGTAGTTTTGGCCTGAAATGCCAGTAGTACTCCAATGTCCATAATGCTTTGCTGTACTGAGTGATCCTTTATTAGGGTTCGCCTGCACAGCGCTTGTGCTGTGCTTGTGAAATCGGCTGTATTTAAACAAAAAACATTTTTTAAGGGCAGCTTGGAGCTCGTCCATTACGTACCTTTACTTACCATTGGCAGACTCCCACGTGGCTCAGACATGTCACTCATTTCCTTGCTTCTTATTGGTCAGTGTCCCCTCCTCGTCTTTAGCCTCCGCCTCCTTCCTGGGCTCCGAATCGAGACTTCGTCCTGCAGTGAAGCCTTGAAAAAACTGCTTCCAGTGGCCAGTGTATTTCCACTACAGGGTCCTTTTTTTGCTCTCTTCATGCCATCGCCAGTACCCAAAGTATCTATTTATTTTGGCATTGTGTGTGGCATAGTCATTTTGCCCTTCACTCCTTCGTGGCATTTCCAGGTTCCTGTAACTGAAGTCAGATGTTGTTTCCACCGTGATGTATTGGTCAATTTATGTGTCAGGGTTGTGCCATGGAGCACGTCTTTCTGCTCATGCTGGCCGGGTAGTATGTTACCAAAGCCCACAATGACATCACAGGTCATTATGGTAAATGTTTTATTACAAAAGTATCTAGTTGTTTTGGACAAAAGAAAATCTCTAATCCCAGAATGTTTCAGTGGAAGCAGGACGAGTTAATGGCATTTAAATTAAAAGAGATAATGGGCTCACAGTGAGAAAGACCAGGAGGTCCAAACAAGTTTGTGTTGTATGTATATATATTTATTTTTTTCACTGAAAGAACCAAAGGCTACAGGACGTTATAGTTAGGCTCACATTTCACTCACACAAAACCATAGAAATGTAGCAGTTATAGTTACCTGAGCTAACTAGAACATACACCCCTGCAGAGCCCTGCTTATGACCGCACATAATACATGGTCAGTGACATCACTGATGACATTTCAAATAACATCACTGATGACATCATTGAGTAAGTATTTTTAATAGTTTATGGGTGTTAAACATATATAGTAACTTAGTACAAAAGTTAGACTAATGAGTGATACTATCTCTAATGTGTGATCTGAGTGGGTGTGTGACTGTCTAGATTAGAGTGTGAGTGACTGTATTGGTGAGCAAGGGCATTTATGACTAGGTCTGTAGGTGTGTCAGTGGTTGTATGGATGTGCGAGTGGGTACCCGAGTGGTTGTATGGGTCTATCAGTGGTTTTTTGGGTGTGTGAGTGTCTGTATTGATGTATGAGAGGGTGCGTGAGTGGTTGTATGAGTGACTAAGCAGGTATGTGAGTAGCTGAGGGCATTGGTTCTGCAGTCTGCATCAAGAACTACATCACCCATCTATTCCTCACCTTAAATAGGAGGGCCTGATGCCAGCCATGCCCCACAAGTGCTGCTGCGCTACAAAGCTCCTTGCTCTTTCCCACAGCGTGGGGCCATGCCAGGGCAAAGGCTGGGCCAAGGGCAGGCCCGTCCATGCCAGTCAGAGCCTGGAGGAGGCTGGCCACCCCCCCTAATGCTCAACTTCCCAGCAAGGTACTTTTCGATTTTATTCCACCTTTACACCTGCACTATAACCTATTGACTGGGTGTCTTAAATGACTTTTTTTCCATTGGCTGGTAATTTGAATCTGTGGCCACTATATTTTATTGCTCTTTTGGCAGATCTATATGGCAAAACAGAAGGCCACAGGGGCTGGGACTGCCAAAGCTAAGAATCCTAAAAAAAAACCTAGAAAGCTTCCAGAGATAATTGTGTTATTCACAGAATTGACAACCTTCTGGTGGAATCTGAAGATATTAGCTCCGGCTCCTATTGCTTCCCTCCCCAGTGTTACAAGCCCCTCTACCTCCCATGCTGCAGAAAACCATCGTAGAATACCTGGAATGTTCCTGAAAGCTAGGGAGCGGTGCTGTGGGCTGCCCATCAAGGCCCAGACTGTAGTACAACCCACCCCCTCTACTACCCTTCCAGCTGTGCCTCTCCTACTGAAAACTCACTCGATGATTTACACTCAGGTCTTTTCTGCAGCAATCGCTTCGATCTATTGTGAGAGCTGCAGGAGGATCAACAAACTGAAGGTGTTTATCACGTTAGCAACTTTGAACGGCAACATAGTGACTGTTAGACCTGGCATCCTTGGCGTGGGTCTCCCTTCCATTTTTTGATGATGCCTCCCATGTTATTGATCTGTTTTTGCTGGTTTAGATGCTTTGGGCACTGTGCCACTGCTACTCAGTGCCACAGTGCAAGTGCTCCCTATGATAAATTGTGTTATGTATTAGTGACTCCATGATTGGTTTACTTGTCAGTCCCTAGTACAGTGCACTGAGTGTCCCCAAGGCTTGTAAATCCAATGCTGCTGGTGGGCTTGCAGCACTGATTGTGCCACCCACAGAAGCAGCTTGTAAAGTGTGTCTCAGGCCTGGCATTGCAGAGCCTGTGTGCAGCCTAGGGCTGCCATGTCGACTTGGTGAGTGCACCCACTTACCAGTCCCTAAACCTTCCCTTTACTACATGTTGGTCACCCCTAAAGTAGGCCCTAGGGCAGGGTGCATTGTAAGTATAAGGTAGGACATGCCCGGGTGTGTGTGGCACGTCCTAATAGTGAATTACAGCCATTTTCGTTTTTCACTATTGCAAGGCTACCTGTTCCCCATAGGCCAGACTGGTCAGTTTGATTATTACACCTTATAATCCTAACTGACCCAGGGAACATGGTAGAAAAACGAATTTAGTATGCCTGAACTCAGGATGATAAAATACATCTTTTAGTGAAGTTGATTTTAACATTCTGTGTTTGAAAATACCACTTTTAGAAAGTAGGTATTTTCTTGCCTAACCTTCCAAGCCTGCCTCTGCTAGGTTGTGTATTCCTTGTCTGGGTTTGTGAGTGACAGGGGCTGGGGGACTCCAGGAGACAGGGTGAGTCGGCACAGGGCTGAATAGAGAGATCTGCATCCAGAGTGGAGGGAGGAGTTGCACCTGGGTCTGAATAGGGCTGTGCCTGCCTTCCACAATGCTGGCTCCACCTCCTGCCGGGCGGCTGAGCACTCTGCCCCACATTCTGAAAGGAAAGAAGGAGTCCTGTAAACAACGTGCTCCAGGACTGACCAGAACTGGTTTTGGACTAGGCAAAGGCCTCTCTGCCTTCAGAGAACAAAGAGAAAAGGTGTATAAAAAGGGGAGCCAGACCCCTAGGAAATTAGATCACTTTTGGGAAACAAGAAGAAACCTTTGCTGAGGAGCGGAACCAAGAAGAAACTGAGGAGAAGACTATCCCTAAGCTAGAGGGATCTGCCTGCAGTGGTTGCCTGACTGCCAAAGAAAGGAGAAGGGAACTTTGTGTGTACTTTCATCAACTTGTGAAGGATCTCCAAGGGCTTGATTTCAGAGCTTGCCTCCTGTTGAAGTCTCAGGGACAACAGACTTCACCCACCAGCTCCCCCTGTATTCCCTTGCTGGGAATTTGGACCTTCTGACACACTTGCTTGTCTCTGGGAGCTGGAAGCGCGACTCAAGACGGAGAAGCGTGTCGCCGCAGCCGCTGATTCTCGCATCGCCGGAGAAGAGTGTCGACGTCGCATCAGACGCCGGCGCATCCCCGAAGAAGCGCGCCGCTGACACCCTCGCATCCTTCGAAGCGCCTCGCAGCACCGGAGAAAAGTGTCGCTGTCGCATCAGACGCCGTCGCATCCCCGGGGCAGAGCATCAACCTCGCATCAGACGCCGACGCATCGCAACACGAGGCGCCCCACATCCCAGGAGAAGATCGGCGACCTCGCATGAGACGCCGTCGCATCGCCAGGGAAGCGTGTCGCAGGGCCTGTCGCGGCTCCAAAGTCTCATCGAAATCGCCGCACGGCCGTCGTGCGTGCACCCATCACCCCTTCGTTGTTGCAAACTCCAGAAGACGCCACTTTGTTTCTTTGCACCAGATCTTCAACGCATCACCGTCCTTGCGTGTAAGGGACTACCGCATCACCTTCACTGCAACACTTTTCATTGCCCCGCGTTACGCATCTCAGGTACATTGAACGCAAAGTGTCACATTTCCATTTTAAGAGACTCAAGCTAATTCTACCATCTTTAAAGTACAGTATTGTGGATTCTTTTTGTCGTTTATGGTCTTGTGGTAAATCTATATAAAAGATACTTATTTTTATAATACAACCTGTGTGGTGTCCATTTGTAGTGCTGTCACTGGATTACTGTATGTGTTCACAAATGCTTTACACACTGCCTCTGAACTAAGCCTGTCTGCTCGTGCCAAGCTACCAAGGGGGTGAGCAGGGGTTATTTCAGGAGTGTACCCCCTTACCCTGACTAGAAGCAAGGGTCCCTATTTGGACAAAGGTACCTACCTCTGCCAACTAGAGACCCCCAGTTCTAACAGTGACCTAGCAGGGACAGGGTGCTCTATCACTAAAGAGGCTTTTCTTGTCTCACTTGTCCAATCTTTGAAAGAGGAGGTGAGTGCTTTAAAATCTTTGGTCTCCTCTTTGAGCTCCACAATAAATCAGCTATTAGACCAGTTCAGGAATGCAGTAGATTCAAATCCCCATTCAAGCCCTAAACCTCTCCACAGACCCTCACTTCGAAAACATGCACTGTATGTAAAAGCAAAACTTATTTTCCCAGTGAACTCTTTGCCTAGGCTCTTAGCTTCGAGAGCGGACTTTCCCACAAGACAGAATATTGAGACACTTGTTACCCAGACCCTACTCCAAATAGATAATATACATAATCTGGCTCATGTCCACGAACATAGAGGACCACGTGGGCATGAGCAAACCAATAATTTATACTCGGGCAAGAGCAAGCTTTCATCTTGTGGCTATATTTCCATGACTAACATTCCCAAGCTGTCGTGCCACTCTCCCACAGAGTAAGAAGACTCTCAAAAACAAGGCAATCCATTGGATTCGCAATGTCCAGGGCTGTCGTTCTCTCATTTGCAACAACATTATTCATGGCAAAAGATTGGGAAGTGTTTGTTCTGGTTTTGATCATTTAGATTTCATCTTGTCCACCCCTGATCTGGCAAATAACTTAGTTGACCTGGACCACAGGACCTCTCCTCCAGGCTCCTCTAACATCCAGTTCAAATAAACCAGTTCACAAGCTCACTCAAATACAGAAATTCACATATCATCGCTCAGTCATATTGACTCCAGCCAACTTCACAAACACATCCACACTTGGTCCAGATAACATCAGTTAGTAGTCGTAGTGCCCATTCAGACAAAGATAACAGCAGGTCAGCCCTCTTCTCTAGCCTCTGCCCCATAAGTCCTACTAAACCTAACATTAATGAAATAGTTTCTATCACTGCCGACATTAATGCATTTTCTCCCGGCAATCTTCAACCTCCTGGACATACCTTACTTGAGTCAGCACATCTAAATTTGCCTAACATGGCTCCCACAAATAAGTCAACATTCTCCCACCACTTTCATACGAATATACCTGTAAGTCCTATCACCTCTGATATGGATCTCGAACAATTGGACATTAACAACGTGTCACTGATTTCATGTAGCATTGCGTGTCTCAGGTCCAAGCTCTCATTGCCTGGCTGGATCTCCCTTGTAGATGACAATGACCTATGCCTTTTTCAAGAAATATGGTCCTTAGAGCCAGTCCACAGGCCTGGCTTTCTCAATCTTTTCATCCCAGCAATCCCCAGCCAACGGGGTAGACCTTTTGGAGGTCTAACTTTATGGGTTAGAGCCTCCCTTAATAGTGCCATAAGACAACTTCACTCTGAATCGCCCGACATTTTAGCCATTGAAATCAGCTGGAAAAAAAAAGGTGCAAGTTATTCTTTACAATGTCAATATCAAAGGGACCAGAGGTGGGGTGCAATCTCGTACAATCCATACACTTGAAGGTATACTTGATCTATCCCTCCCCAACGAGAACTCCATGGTCTCAATTGGCCATTCCTCCTATTCATAGTTGGTCACAGACCGCTCTACAGCTTCAGGCTTTAACTGCGGGATATGCGGAATATGGCATTAGGGCTGCAAACGGGCATACAAAATCAGATCCGATGGGTGCTCATACTTTTAACAAACCATTCCACACTAGTAGGATTGACTATATCCTGATTGATCTCAGGCTGTGGTCTTTCTTTAATAACATGCGCATCCTTGAAAGTAGTGAAAGTGATCACAATCCTCTTTCTTTGTCATTGTAGGGTCTTTATATTACTATCCCTTCTGCTTCGGTCCCTATATTTCTCCAGGGATGTCAGAATAACCTCTGACAAACGACATTTAAAATGGAACCAAGTGGTTAACCGCCCTGAGATCATTCTTGCTGTCACCATTGATTTTAATGATACCATGACAAAGATTGAGAGTGGGCAACTGGATTCATATGATCAGAAGCCCGTTTCTCTTCTGCCTACCTGCCTGATTGTTGCTGGGGGACTCTGGACCACAAGTCCCAGCTCTCCTGAGCCCCGCTGATGCCCACGCCGCATCATCATGCCCGGAGGCGCTTTATTAATGGCGGGGGGTTCCCGGAGCGCGGGAAGCTCGTTTCTCTTCTGCCTGCCTGATTGTTGCTGGGGGACTCTGGACCACAAGTCCCAGCTCTCCTGAGCCCCGCTGACACCCACGCCGCATCCTCGTGCCCCGAGGCTCTTTAACGGCAGGGGGCTCCCGTAGTTTGGGAAGCCCGTTTCTCTTCTGCCTGCCTGCTTGTTGCTGGGGGACTCTGGACCACAAGTCCCAGTTCTCCTGAGCCCCGCTGACGCCCACACCGCATCATCGCGCCCGGAGGCGCTTCATTAATGGCAGTAGGCTACTTCAGCACGGGTGTGCCCAGGTCGTGCCCGGGCGAAGCCCGGGTCAAGGGCGGGCCTGTCTGCGCCCATCAGAGACCGGAGGAGGCCGGGTTGGGCCAGGTCTCTTGGCTCATTTTTTTAGGATTCATGTGGTCAGGTTTCTGTTTCCTCAGAACACGGCTCGGTGGACTGAAGCTCCCAAGGGCAGTAACAAGGTACTCGCATGACTTCTCTTTATGGCGATTGGTGACTGTGTCCCTCTCAGTGTTATTTTTTTAGTGTTCTCTTTAGTACCCAAGATCTAAGCCCAAGAAGTGCCCCGTTCTCCCTATTGTGAAGCCGCAGTGCTAACATTTGTTATTGAGGGTTTATTTAAGTCAAAGCGACTCCTGACTAGTTAGTAATGGCAAAAGGAAATTAGCTGTTGGGGGCCCTCCAGGGACTAATGTTGTAGGGCCAGTTGGGACGATAGACTCCTTTCTAACCAGAGTGGCAAACGTCATAACGAAGGAGATAGCCCTGACAGAGAAAAGGCTCTATGGAGACTGAGAAATTAGCACTGGGAACTGTTGGGCACGGTCTAACTCAAGAGGAAATCGGGGTTCCAATAGGAGAAATGTGTCCCACAATAACCCCAGCTATTTCGACGGAAGGCTTAATGGGTGATCTGGATTCACTTACTGGTATCACCGCAGCCACCATAACAGCAGGTGATGATCTGGACTGCCCCCCAACCAAGAGAAAAACTGGTGAAAGCAGAGCCCCGAGAAAGTCTCCACAGACAAAAACAATCCCGCCACCAGCTGAACTTAATCTGGAACTGCTGCTGGATAGCCTCTTTGTAAGGCTAGAGACTATGACCAAAGCCTTGTTAGCACCTGTGAATTGAGTTAAAATTTGATTCTCTTGCCTCCGTACATAATAACTGTCTTTCAGGGCATGATATAGCCGTTGGAGGGAGGGCGGGGCTTTTGTCAGGTACCTAGCGGCTCGGCCCATGTCCCCCAGGCAAGTAGCACCCAAGTCCATCGAACAATCAGTACTCGGGCTCCAGTGGGTGTGTCTCATCTTAGCAATATTGATATTAATCACATTCCAGGGGGGGGCGGTCACTGTATCTCAGGTGGCCCATCAGGAAGTGCAGGTATCCCAGGCGGCCCGTAGGGATGGGCAGGAAACTGCCAACGAGGACCCACTATCTACACATACCTCATCCCACCATAAAACGGCTATGATTGAAAACAAAGGTACACTTGATCTCCCTCCCCAATCAGCGCCTTTAGTAGCTGTGCTATTGGGGGTTCCTCCACTTCCATTGGGAACCAAGGAAACCTCCTTGGACCTCAACCATAAGACCACTCACTGGTGCAATAATAATGTGATCAATTGCTCTAATATATCTCCTGACATCATCATGGCCAGAAGAGTGGGTTGGATTGGCCGCAGGACTAGGAAAAACGTTGAGGGGGACTGCATAATTATTAACTTTAGGCATTCCGCGTAAGGTAAAGCGCTAGTAGGTTGCCAATACAAGAATGGCACCAAATCTAAAATCAGAACAGTCTCCCTACAGTCTTTTTATCCTTTTAAACATCCCCTAGCAAATCGCGACTGGCAGTTGCCGTTTAAGCTGGTTAAGCCCCCTCAAGATAGAAACATGAACACTACCCTACCTTTAACAAAGCGATACCTACCGCTAGCTAACCCCCAGGGCCTTGATGCAAATGACTGACTAGTGATGGTAGCAGGGACAACACAGGCTAAGAAGTCTCCACATAAGGCTCTTATCGAGCCAACTGTAGTCGCTCCAATATTCCAACGCCCGCTGGATAATCCTCCAAATTCCATCGCTACTCCAATCATCCCTGACTATGTTCCAACGAAGGTATTGTCCTGGAACATAGCTGGCCTTAGGTCAAAGAAGGGCGATATTTCTTGGGTACACTTTCCTGCCACACACCATATCATTGCTTTACAAGAAACGTGGGAGCCCAATGATTGTTTCTATCTGGATGGCTTTACTTCGTTCTGCAAACACGCAATCCCGCCGAACATGGGTAGAGCTGGGGGGGGTGGGGGTCTTCTTTTAATGTTTAGTCTTAAATTTTCCTACTGAGCCAAATTGATTGACTCTCGTTCACCCCACGTGTTAGCAGTAGAACGGTCAGGAAAGAATCTCCCCACCTTGCTAGTGGTACATTTTTACAATTCCTTCTCCAGAACTCATGAGACTGAACATCTTCTGGCCTTAGGGGATTTACTGGAAAGTTATGGGGAAGGAAGACAAACATATCATGACACGCTAATCTTGGGGACTTTAACACCAGCAAATGCCGCCTTAATTGCCGCTCAATGCTGGAGGAGGAAGATGGCTTGCAGGTGTCAAACCACTTTGAACACACACCATCAGGCATCCTTTTAGAAGGCTTCCTCTCAGCCCATAATCTGCACTGTTTACAGCAATCAGATATGTCTGCCCTGGTTCCTACCTATGCAGGCAAAGGTAGCTCAAGCATAATTGACCACATTTTGCTACCTGCCCTATTAATACCGGCTGTAAAGAATCTAAGCATTACTTGGAACTGCCTCAGTGACCACAATCCTCTAATTTTGGTTCTCCTCCTCTCGGCTGCCCTTGAAGGGGGGGTTGCGAGTCAAATCTCTAATACAAACATCAGCACTAAAGACCAAGCATGAAGATTGAAGTGGGAAAGGATCACCCCAGAGAGTTTTTTTTTTTTTTTAGAGAACTTGAATACCATCTGCACTTCGGAGTTTCAAGTATGTATGGACCTGGCACCACATGATAGAGCCATTCTAGATGCCTTTGACACAATCACTAAGCAGGTTGCCTCTAATTTATCTATTAAAACTAGAGCGAAATGCCCAAAACTTAAAAGGTGGTTTGACGACACTTGTTCGGCTGCCCACAAGGAGCTAATGCAGGCCCTTAAGCAAAAACCGAGGGACTCAACTAACTAGGAGTTGTAGGAAGGCGTATAAATCTGCAGTTCAGGAGAGGAAAAAACATAAGGGAGCAGGCCTGGGAGGAGCTCAGTCAAGCCAGTGTCTTGGCTGATAGCTCTAGAGTTTGGTCTGTGGTCAACAGTCCTCTCTTCTCCGATACGTCAAATTCTAGCAGAGATTGCATAATACCTGCTGAGATATGGGTCCAGCACTTTGGCAATATTTATAGTGAAACCAACTTCGCAGAAGCCGTGGGACAAACAGTTCCCGGACTAGCAAGTTTCTCCCTCCATTTTAGAACAGATGAGGTTTACAAAGCTATCACTTCAACATCCAGTGGAAAGGCCCCTGGCCCTGATGGGGTACCAGCGGACATTTACAAGGCTGACCCTAAAGTCTGGGCCAAGATTTTAACACATGTTTTCAACGCTGCATGCTCCTGCGGTTTCCCCTCGTCATGGGCAAAGGCGGTCATTATCCCCATTTTTAAAAAGGGCGCCCGGGATGACCCGGCAGGTTATAGACCGATTTCGCTCTTCGATTCAGCAGCAAAAATCATGGGGAAAGTAGTACTGGATCGCCTAACAGCCTGGCTTGATCGTGCGAACATCTCCGATCTCCAATATGGATTCAGGCAGGGGAAAGGGACACTAGATCAATGCCTTAATCTCCATTTGGTGATCGGGAAGTACACTGTTGACAAGGGGGTGGGTTTTACACTTTGCCTTCATGGATCTAACCTCAGCTTTTGACCTCGTCAATAGGTCTAAGCGGTGGTTGATCCTGCGTGACATGGGGCTAGATGCAGAACTGATCTCTTTCCTGCACACTGCTCATATAAACACCACGGCCACGGTACGGTTTAATGAAGACAGCAGTCTGGCAGACTCCTGGGCAGTAGGAAGGGGGGTCCGGTAGGGGTGCATTCTGGCTCCCCTGCTGTTTACGCTATATATTAATAAACTGGGGTATTATTTAATATCCTGTTGCAAAGACATACCCAGGGCCGGCACTATAATGATCCCCGCATTCCTGTACGCTGATGATGCGGTTTTATTGTCTAGAACCGCGAGGGGTTTGCAACAACTTTTAAACTGTTTTATAGATTTTATGGATTCATTAGACTTAATTACAAATCTTAAGAAGTCACATGCTATGACCACAGGTTCCCGAAAGGCAGCCAAGGCCAAATTTTATTGTAATGGGCTGAGCTAACCAAAGTATCCACATTTCCATACCTAGGGGTACTTTTTGATGACCAAGGCGCTTGGTGCGCGCAACGAACACTCAAAAAGAACATTCTAGCCAGTGCTGCAGGGGCTACTCTGGACTGTGCAAAGAGACTAGGGTCAAAACCCCTTCCTGCACTATTGAAGGTTTATAATGCAAAATGTATCCCTATGGCCACGTATGGATGCGATATCTGGGGCTACAAGGATGCGAAGGGAATCCAAGGGGCCGAGAATATTTTTTTGCGTACACTCCTTGCAGTCCCTGTTGCTACCCCCGTTTTTAATCTACATGAAGAATTGGCGGTGGGTTACATCTCGGACCAGATTGCGGTCGCCCGGTTGTTACGTTGGTTGAGAATCTGGGCTCAACCGACCCCAAATTTAAACCAACTCAATTTTGGATTGCATTGCACTGGAGGGGGCCCTACACATTCCCTGGTTGAAATACATAAACAGAAAAGATGCATTGGTTGTCCTGAGTTGTTCCAGACCCCCAGGCCCCTGGGCAAGACCGCCATTAGAGATCTTAAACAGCAGTTCATGGACAGGCGGCAAGGCCTTAGGGAGGAGATCGAACTAGCCAAACCTTCAGTGAGAAAGTTTGCCACACAGCCTGGGTCCGCAGATGCAACCATATTTATCCTATGTCAATAAACCATATCATCGTTTTTTATTTGACGAGATTCCATCTGAACATGGTTCCCTGGTTACTGGCATTCCCCAAAGGTTATTCGAAACCAGAATTACTAAAACCCTGCCCCTGTGACAATTTCTCGGAGCAGGATACCCTCCATCTAATGTTCTTCTGAGCCTATTACGATCCCTTGCGCAGGAAGCACATTCTTCCCCTACTCAGAATGTCAATTTATCCAAGTGAGGCCGGCCCTGCTTTATCTTCAAATGGTAGCCTCACCCAGGGTTTGTTTTGGGGT
The DNA here is from genome assembly GCA_963921515.1 of Calotriton arnoldi. Classification (NCBI taxonomy): domain Eukaryota; kingdom Metazoa; phylum Chordata; class Amphibia; order Caudata; family Salamandridae; genus Calotriton; species Calotriton arnoldi. The sequence continues at coordinate 2,186,149 of CAWUFW010001445.1, read as the reverse complement.
GGCAAGTTTTTTAATTGAGGCTATCAGACAGAGGACTAAGCTGCCATTGCAGTAGCTATCCTGTGTTATCAGTCAGTGTAAATATGTTCTCCTAAACTATGCAATGTATCTTTAATGAGATAATATTTATGGTCTTGGCTCACCGTTTTAGCACTGCTGCACTTTACATGATATATCCTTTTTAGGTTTTTAACGTGACCACTAACAGTAACGCTGGTTGCTTTTTATCATGTAATGTATTTTGATGAAATGTGTATTTTTATAAAATGATTTGCTTTTATGGCTCTTGACTGCCGAATAAAGTACTTTTGACTACTACTACATATGATCAGTTGATCACAAACCAGGCGGCCCTGTTTGACACCAGGATATTTCAGTCCCGATAGGCTCCAAACCAACTATGATTAAGTCGAACCCTTGGTTTAGTGCTGAACGTCGTGTCGGAGCTTCCTTGCCAGAGCTATCAAGAACAGAGATTTGCTAAGCATGTCCCTGGCCTGGAAGGCTTATAAACAAGCTATTTCAAATGCTAAAAGGAAATGGGATGACCAGAGATGGACTACCCTCAAAGCAGTTTGGGCCAAAAGACATCTTATCCTATTCTGGGAGCTAGTTGTTCTTAGGTGCGCTTCCGCTGCACCGGTCCCGTTAAACAACGTAGCTCCCTCAATGTGGGTTGAGCACTTTGGGAACCTATATGCTGCCACCAGCCTAAACATTTTACCCAATACGAGTTCTCAACTTAATTTCCCACCGCTTTGTCAATTTCCCTCGGAAGCTCCGTTTGACCTCAATGATGTTGCACAATCTGTAAGGGCTACTGTTCGGTGTAGAGCAGAATTTAGATCCAAATTCTCTACAATAGACCAAGCCTTTCGGTTTCTGATGATTTAATGGTGCCCAGTGCCTATAGGTAAGGGTAATGTATATGCTTCTTTAGTCAACTTACACTTTGCGTTTGACTTAGTCCCAAGGCCCAATCTTTCGCAAACACTCAGCAACATGAAAATGCCATCTCATTTGTCACTAGTTGCCCGTCTTCATGAGGAGAATATGAGGGAGTCAGGACGAGCTGACAGACAACATCCTAGTTGGTAGAGGTGTACATCAGGGATGTGTGTTGGCCCCTACTCTATTCTTGCTATATATAAACATTGTACCTTTTTTTTTAACTCAAATCGATGCAGACGCACCCTCTCTGGCTCATGTTAAAACACCAATACTCTTATTCGCAGATGACACCCTGTTGGTCTCCAAAACCCCAAGTGGTCTCAAAAAGCTATTGGTGCACTTTGAAGAGCTCTGTGTCACAAGGGGTCTGGAGATCAACACTGATAAAACAAAGTTACTGACGATTAACCAGATAAATCTTTCAAAAAAGGTTTAGCACTTGGGGGGGGGGGAGGGGGCAAGGGTGGAACCCCTTGAAACTGTTCAAAGTTTTACTTACCTGGGCATTACATTCCGTGGCAACATGTCTTGGAAGATACACCTGACAAAAGCTGCTTTAAAACTCAAGCAAATAATGGGAGCAATTCATAAAGAGTACAAAGCCTCTTACACCAAACCTATGTGGCCTGCCCTTCATCTATATGAAGCCAGGGCATTAGGGTCAGCATTTTTACAGGGTTGAGTGATCGGGCGCGCAAATATGGACATACTTACAGTTAACAAAAATGAATTTCTACGTAAACGGTCTCCCTCCCTCCCCGCATGCCCTTGGTTGCACTCTTTATGGATTTGGATCTAAGAAGCCACCAGGTTAAAGCTAGACTTCGTCCACTGCTTCACTCCAAGTTGTTTTGGTCTATGTCGGAGCTTGAACACTACACCTCAGCACTCCAGGACATCATGTTAGCAGGCCACTCAGTAAGAATTCCTAGGCTTATAAATATCAAAGAGATGCTACATAACATTGGGGCTCCAGAACTTTGGACCCACGCAGCCACCACATACTTTCCATCGACAAATGCCTTGAAAAAGCTATACTGGTCAGCGATCGAGGCAAAGGCTGCATCATGAGGTAATCTTTCCACAATGGCTCGAGAATTCCTTGACTCCAAACACCGGATCGGCTATGAGCCCTGTTGGGACCAGGTGACTGTACCTAGCAATAGGAAGTTGTCCTTCCAATTTAGAGTGGGCACCTTCTCGCTGAGAGTTTTTACAAAGAGTTGGGCTGCTGGGCCTAGTGACATGTCCTGCATGTCTGTCTCAGGTCTAGTGTTCCACATGTTGTTTTGGTTGCCCTGCATACGCTCGCCCCTGAAAGTTTTGGCTAGCTCCCACCTGCAGGCGACTATGCCAGAGTAGCCACTTAGTGGAACTCTGCATACTGAGGTATGATTGCGGTCTATCACTTGCCATACCTCTTGCCAAGTTCCTCGGGACTATGTGAATGCTGCGCAGGAAACTTCTACCTCCTGTGATTTTTATCTCACGAGGTTTGCATCTGACACATTGTACCATTTTAATGTCTACGTTTTATGTTTTCTATGACAGCTTTTATTTTTTGAGACGTTTTATGATAAACTGCACTGTATTGGAATGTTTTAATTTCTATATATAATGATAATTTATTCATTATTGTAATGGTACTTTTAATGGCCCTGGTGGCCGAAATTAATTTATTTTGAATTAAATTGAGTAGCTGTGTTGCTGGGTGAGTGTGTGTGTGTGTGAGTGGCTATGTTGGTGAGCGAGTGGGTGTGTGTCAGTGGCTGTACGGGTGAGTGAGTGGCTGTTTGAGTGAGTATTTGGTTGCATGAGTGCTTGGTTAAATGAGTTGAGAGTGGTTGTATTGGAGAGTGAGTGTGTGTAACTGTATAGGTGATTGAGCAGATATGGGAGTGCTTTTATGAATGGGTGAATGGGTATGTAAGTGGGTGTGTGAGTGCTTGTATGGGTGGGTGAGTGAGTGGCTGTGTTGAGAGGCTGTATAGGTGTCAGAGTGGCTGTATAGGTGAATAAGTGTGTGAGTAGCTGTATGGGTGAGGGTATGGATGTGTGACTGGCTGTGTAGTTGAGTGACTGGTTGTATGAGTGGCTGTATGAGTAAGTGAATGGTTGTGTGAGGGGTTATATGAGTGAGCGGTTGTTTGAGTGCCTCTAGGGAGGAGTGAGTTGTTGTATGAGTACTTGTATGGGTCTGTGAATTGGTGTGCGAGTGGTTCTTTGGATGATATCATCAGTGATGTCATGTGAGATGTCATGAGTGATATCCTCAGTGATGTCACTGACCATGTCATGAGTGATGTAATATGTGAGGTAATAAGCAGTGCATTGCGAGGGCGTAAGTTATAGTTCGCTCAGGTAACGGCTGAATTTCTATGGTTTTGTACAAGTGAAATGTGAGCCTAACTATAACTTCCCTGTAACCTTTGTTTTTTTTTCAGTGAAATACTACAGTTTGTTTTCCGTTTTATTTACTTACTGTAATTCGTAAGCGGTGAGAGCGAGTGTGTGAATGATTGCATTAGTGTCTTAGTGGGTGTGTTAGTGAGTATATGAGTGTTTTAATTTGTATGTAAGTGGATGTTTCTTTCTGCCTGTATAAGTCTCACACTGGGTGTGTTACTTGGTGTATTACAGTCTGAGTGCATCTGCGAGTGCAGATGTGTCCGAGTAGGTCTGTGAGCTGATGTATGAGTATTTCTAACAGAGTATCTGACTGAGTAGTAACTCTCTTTGTGATTATGTGAGCTTATTAGTAGACCCGTTACAATTAGGGTCTTCACAACTGTGTTAGATTAGCCATGGGGAGTATAAATACAAGTGGATTCACCATCAACACACCTCCGGTTGCAGGCTCTATATGGGCCCGAGGTACCGACGGATAGGTGAGTGTTAGGGATCAGCTCAATGCGATATTATATTTCGAAGGGGTTTCTCTGTAGGAGTCCCTCCGTTTATTTGCATTTCCCTTTGGAGCTTTTCTTCATGGGCTTTTATAGTACCCTGTAACATTGACATGCAATTTGATTGATTTTATTGGTTTGTTTATTTCGTGTGTTTGGGCTCTTTGTTACACATATGAGTCCGTTAAACCACGTGTATGCTAGATGTATGGTGGACCTTGTGTGTTCCATTTTTGTTTTTCCTCTTAATTTGCTCTACAATACTTCCTGACTAGGCTGTATGACTTATTGTTGTTTGTCAACAATGCCACCAAAAGTACAGGATATATAAATAGTTGCTATTATATCTATATATACCTTCTCCTTTTTAGAGCGGTGCCTTCATCCTGAGCTGTTGCCAGGCTGAGGTAGAGTTCTTTACCTAGCTTTTGCGGGTAAGGAATTGTTTCCAAATACTTTTCTATTTTCATTCTTTATTTATAGATTTAAGCCGAGAGAAACTTCTTTTCCACACAGTGTATATGAAATTTTATTATTGTTTATGTTTTCAATAGGTTTCTTTATCGTCCGGAGCATTTGGGGCTCTGAACACGTTCAGTTTTTGTATCCTTTATTTGTATTTTCACTTGAGTACTGGCAGCAGCATTGTTTAGGTCCTGAAGAAAGCCTTGCCCGATGTTTGGGGCATATAGGCTGAAACATGTCGACCATTAATGACCATTAATTCATCAAACATCATTGCGACTAAACATTTATGTCGCTGTTGCACCATTGTTTTTAATCCTAGCAGAGGGTGCCCCTTAATAACATTTATATAGGACGCCCCTAGTTAGTTTTATCTTCACTTTTCTCTACACCAGTTTTCTTATTTTGCGCTGCGTCCTCGTTCACACTATTTTACTCATCTATGTGGATTTAAAATATCCTGAATATCAGACATTCAAAAACATCCCTGAGCTCCTCCCTCTCAGAGGGGGTTGTAGCCCTCGAAGGAACTAGGTTTTTCCTTTGAGAGGAGAATCCCATATGATGAAGCATGTCACCTTATGGTGAGTGAGGGATTTCATCCTTTAAAGGGAATCTCCCACAGTTTCTTCTGTGTGGAATAGTCTCTGGCTTAATCATTGTTCTTCCTATTTTTACAGACCCAAGGATTTTCTATTGTCTTTACTTATTAGTGTGTCACCAGATGTGTGTTGGGAGCCTGAGTAGGTGTGTACCTGGCTAAATGAGTTTTGAGTGTGACAGGGTACATCAGCGTCTGAGTGGGTGTGTGAGTGAGTTTGTGAATGGGTGCATCCCTGTTTGAATGGATTTATGATTCAGTGCTTGAATGTAAGTGGGTATGTTATGCTACTCAATATCTCTGAAAACAGTTTATTGTAAGTTGTGTATAGTGAGATTGTAGTTATTTTATTTTTATATTTTTTAAATAGGAGTCGCGCTCCCATCACAACCCTTCCTGTACGGTACGTGACTCAGTCATCCTTTAGGCCGTAATAATACACATATATAGAGCGTTCTATAATTTATTTTTAGGTTAGAGGCTTAGTAATATTGCAAAGATAGTAGTACAGTAAAAAATAAAATTAATTTTTATAGTAATTTTAATAGATTTCAGTGAGTTGCGACGCCCTCGCGCACCTTTGCAGCCCATATTTCCGAAGTAGCAATGGGGACGCAACTCCAATGTAGTTTGGGTAGTAGTAATACATATACATGGACACTTCTATTGTTTACTTTTACGTTAGAGATTTACTACTACAGCAAAAATAGTAGTGTAGTAACACTTTAAAACTTTAAAAACTTTGTTGCATGATTTAAAAAAACCTTTACAATTTGCACGAATAAAAATTGACACACATAAAAGAATTAAGAAGCCCAGTTCTTGTGGTGCAAAAATCCCCGGGCCTCCCCGTTCCCAGGATTCACTTGTCTTTACACCTCCCAACCTCCCACCTTTGGGGCATTGGATGCACTTGTACGAGATTTGAAAATTAAGTCCCAAATTAACCCAAAATTTGCGCTGAGCCCCTCTGATCAAATAGCTTGATGGCTCTGACAGTTCTTTTACCTTTATCTCGGGGCCTTCTGGGAGGATCCACCAATTGTTTTTCTGATGGAGTTTGCTAATTGCGGGTCCCCTCCCCTAGCTTTTTTGCAGCACATTCCATAAACCTTACTAGCGCGCAGTTTAAGTTAGTGTTCCGTGGGTCGAAGCAGGCCAGTACTGCGGCTCTGCACGATCTAACCTCATTGGTATTCCAGCCTCTCCGTAAAAGGAACCTTCTTTCCTTCAGCAAACTTGGACACAGGATTAGGATGTGGGTTATATCTTCCTTATGATTACCACAAAGACGACAACTTTGCTGGGCTTGATCTCTTTTCCATTTGGGAAAATGGCAGGACAAGTTAATCACTCCCATTCTTAGTTTTAGAAAACACAATTTAGTACGTACCGTGAATGGCAGAGTTAGATAACTCTGAAGCTTCAGCTGGTCGTACGATCCAAGAGTCATCCAACCGTGACTTCACTTGCGAGCCTTGCCTTGTCTTCTAATGAGGAAAGTTTTTTTGCGCTTATTTTTCCCAGCCTTTTGAATTCATTTTGGCTGACTTGTAAGTCCCAAACTTCATTCAGGGCTAAAGTTTTTAATCCTCTCGCCCAGTAATCATATCCTGCTCGCCATTGTTTTGTATACAGTATGGACCATAGGTGTTGGGCTAGGGTACCTTCTTTAAACGACCTTAGTTTGTAGCAGCATGTTAGGAAGCTCATCAATCTAGCCAAAGATTGCTTACAGATGCCCAGTTCCAACCTGATTTGGGCAGGTGACGTGTTTGTTGGTAACTGGAACACTGTTCTGAAAATGTTCACAATGATTTTATCTAGCTGACCGCTATCCTGCCCTTTTAGCGCCTCACTTCCATACGTTAGTGTGGGAATCACTTTTGCCTGAGCTACCTGCAGTATTGGAGCAAGTGTTGGGCCAAGTAGCTTTTTGTGAATGGAACTGAGTGCAAAGGATAACGCTACTCCCTTCTTTCTTTGCTCTTCTAGATGGGTTTTATATCTGCCATTGTTGTTAAAAAGAACTCCTAAATACTTGTGGCTCTTGGATTCTGTGATTCTTTCAGAGTTTAGGACCCATGCCAGCTTCCGCGGCCTTCCTGAGCGTACCGCCAAGATTTTTGTTTTCTTGTTTATTTGAAGCTCATTCCTGATTGAATATTCGGCCGTAGCTTCCATAAGTCTCTGTAGACCGATCTTTGTGTTGCTCAAAAGAACTACATCATTGGCATATAGAAGATTTGACAACCGAAAACTGCCTAGTTTGGGAGCATGAGAGTTTACCTTGTTTAGGGCTTCCGGAAAGTCCGATAAAAATAGATTGAAGAGTGTAGGGGCCAGGACGCATCCCTGTTTTAAGCCTTTTGTTGTTATAATTGGGCGTGACAGTCTGGAGCCGTCCCCCATCTTAATCCTGACCCAGGTATTCTGATGCAGTAGCTGTATGGCTCTTAAAAGGCCGTTTGGGATGTTCAACCTGGAAAGCTTCTGCCAGAGCTTTGCCCTGTTAACGTTGTCAAACGCGGCTTTATAATCTATAAAGCCCATGTAAAGCGGACTGATTCTTCTTTCTGCCTGGTCTATCAAGCAAGAAAGAATCATAAGATTGACCGAGGTGCCAGTATCTCTGGCGAAGCCGGTTTGGTTTGGAGGAATTACTGAATGTTCATCGGCCCATTCCCGAAGTCAGTCGAGCAGTATACCGGCGAAATACTTTGCTTCATTGTCAATAAGAGCAACCAGTCGATAATTCCCTGGAGATTTTTTGTCCCCTCCTTTAAAGATTGGCACAAGAATCGATCCTTGCCAAGAGGGCGGAATAATGTTCTTTTGTAAGATGGAAGTGAAAAGTGGAGATGGCTTAGAAGCCCAGAAGGCCGTATCCTCCTTGAACAAAACCGGGGGGAATGCCTCCTGGACCAGGAGCTCCATCTTTCCAGCCCTTTTTAATCTGTTTCTCAATTTGGTCCTCCGGGACTACGCTTTGTTCAATGCAACTTGGATGATTTAAGCTCACTATTGGCTTTTCCGATATTTGGCCTTTGTAGGGAAATTCTTCCATGGTTAGCATTTTGACAAGTCTCTACGAGAGCATGTTCGCCGTTTTTGGAGCTTTGCTACCCTCTTTACCTGGGCACTGATCAATAGTGTTTTCTTGTTGATCATTAAAATGAATGTGCAGGAATGAATACCACTCTGACTCCAGTATGTTTGATGAAGCAGCTTTCGGGAGATTCCCTCCAAGACTGTTGATGCTTCGCCAGAACCTCGCCGAATTATTTGACTTGATGTCTTGATATAGTTTATCCCAAAAAGTGTTCCAATAAGCCCTGCGATGTTCCTTTTTAACTTTCTTCAAATGATTACGGGCTTCTCTCAGTTTGATTATTGTTGATGGATCCATTGGCTTTGTTTTTAGTTCTTGCCATAGCCGGTTCATGGATCTTTTCGCTGATCGTATCACTGGATTCCAAGAGTTCGACTGTTGCGTCCCATTTGGTTTTGCGTGCATTGTTGGTTTTGCATTTCTGTCAGTCAAATTTGATAGAAATGTTGTCCAGTTGGCGATTTGATCATCGGTTATCCTGCTGGTACTTTCGAAAATATGTTTTGCCTCCGTTGCTACTCCTTGAATGTTTTTAACCGAGCACTTGATTCGTTTTAAGTTGATCGTATAACTCTCAAAGGCTTGGGCCCTTGCCTCTGCATGTTGAACTAAGCTGGTACTAAGCGATATTTCTTGAGGGCTATGATCGCTTTCTGTTCTTCTGCCGAATCCAAAACCTGATATTTGGTGCAGGAGAGGGAGGCTGACAAAGGTGTAGTCGATTAGGGATGCGCCATTTTTCGATAAGTATGAGAGGCCGGGTGGTTGGTCAGGAAGAAAGCGCCCATTGAGGGCTCTAAGACCAAGATGTTCCAGGTTGCTTTGTAGGGAGCGTCCCTTCCGATCTTCCTTGTGCCATCCAGGGATGGCCTGCGGTGGTATGACCCAAGTGCTTTCCTGTGTTTTGGTTACCTCTTTTTTCTGTAGGTCAGACATTAACCACATATTGAAGTCGCCAGATAGTATTATGTCTGTGGACCAGAACCCAGATTTCACTCTTAACACTGCCTCGGTCACCTCCTCTGAGAAGGATTGTCTGGACACTGAGTTGGGGCGGACATAGACATTCATTAGAATGATAGACCTACACTGTCCTTTTTTTGTACTAAATGAGATTCCAACAGACTGGAGGAATTGAGAAGGGCTCGCCAGATCCCATGAGGTGATTTCGTTTTTTATTGAATTGTAAATTGCTAAGCCACCGCTGCCTCTTCCCAAAGATTTCAGTTTCAATGCTGGAATATGATGTATTTTGAACCCTTCTATTTGCTGCGGCTCCACGAGCCATGTCTCCTGAAGTAGTATTATCTCAAATGATCGTAAATAGGAGAGTGTTGCTTTGTCCCCCAATTTGCTTGATAACCCGTTTATATTCCAAGAGCAAAATCTCAGTGGGCAGCTGTCATAACCGGATTGGCTATGTTGTTGTCAACAGAGCAGCCGAGTTGAATTTAGGGAACCCGCCAGCCATGACCATGTTCCACCCTTTTCCGAATTCCTATTAAGTGAGGTCCGGTCCTTTCTTGCGCTTGTTACTTTTGAGTCGGAGGGGGGAGTTTTATCACGGGCATTCCTCAAGACAGTAGACAGCTCTTTTTTCAACGCATGGGCGCTCAAGACCTCTGGTTTCCTGCAGAACATGTGGATAGCCTGGATTCCTGCCGGGTAGTATAAGTATACCCCACTGCTTGAAGGTTTCTGTTTGCCGTAGGATCATGTTCATTGGCTCTATCGAGCTCCAAGTGACCTTCGTGCTTTCATTTGTTTGACCCTGGCCTGGTGCAATGAATTCTATTGATACAATGTCCTGTGAGGTTACGACATTAGACAAGCCTATCATTTCTATCAATTTAATGATGTTCCCGCGATTTAGTATGTCGCAGCTACCTCTTGACTTATACTCCGGGTAAAAAAACGTGAAGATTGGATCTCCAAGGGAGGGGACCACTGCAAGCCCTGGTTTAGGCTCTGATCTGTGGCCTCTGTGTTGGATCTAAACCTGTCGGGGGTCCTATTTTTTGCACTTGCGTTACTTGGTGATCAGGTGTGGAAAGTGACCTGTTCCGTGCACTAGAGCTCTTTTGAATTGTGCCACAGGCAGTTGGTGCTTCACATCCCTTGCCCTTCTCCAATAATGTAAGATTGCCCAACTGAATTAGATGTGGGCTGCTCGTTACAGCGTGATTTACTAATTTGGACCTGCCTAACAGATCTGTGGGCCCAGTGGATCTATGGCCCTCTTCCTTTTGTAGTCGCATTGAGTAAGAAATTGCTATTAGGGAAGTTACAGTTAGGTCCATTTCCCCCCTGTGGGCCAAGTGAACATGAGCTTCCCCGGTTGCGTCCTTTTCCTTTACAGGTGCCAAAGTACCAGATTTGTTTTGTGTGTCGCTTTCCACTGGCCTTGTTTGGGCCTCTTAAATTTGTTGGTTCATCAATTCTTTTTGAGACATTGAGCTCTGTAACAGCAGCTCGTCTGTAGGTGTTAAACAAAGGGTAAAGGCTCAGATCTTGTTTGGTCCTGCGGATCTTGTTGCGGCCTTTCCGCTTCCTTTGTTTTTTCCCCTTGCCGTTCTGGTCTTCTCTATCCTGATCGGTTGGAGATGGTGAAGTACGCTTAAATTTGCCCACAAATGGGGATTTTTATTGATCGCTCATTGAACTGCCAGTGGCCGATGTATTGTTAGATGAAGACGGGGCTTTAGATTCATCCCTTCGCGCCCCTGGATCTGCTGCCTCTTTTACTTCCTTTGCAGGGCATAAGTCGCCGTCGCTATTGCCTGAAGGAAGTAGCTTTGTGTTTGTAATTTCTTTTAGATGTACCAGCAGCTTTTCCATCATTACTGCTTGCACAATTTCTCAATTATTGGCGAGCAGTCGCATCCTTGTAATTGGTGGTATGTGGCCGCTTGAGCCCGTCTAATCAAATTGTTCAAGTTTGTAATTTTGTCATCTATTTTGGCTACATATACGGCCAGTGTGTTCAAAAGGCTGATTTGTATATCCATTTTGTTGGCTTGATAGATCATTGCATCGGCAGACCTTTGAAGAATGTCCAGAGCAGTGGCCCATGCCTTCTCTTGTTTGAAGTCCTCCTTTCTCTCTTCTTTTGGGGATGATGGTCGAGAAAGGTCCCATGCGTCTTTGCCATATGAAGACAACATTTTTTCCCATTCTGTTGATTCTAGATAGGAGAAGTCTCTCTCCGCAGCGCAAGCTTCCTTCTTGTTTTGCGTGAGCACAGACCCGCTCAAGTTGTGTTGTGCGCGTTGAGCGTGTTCTCCTCCCTCATCCCCCCAAGAGGGTGGAGGCACTGGTGGGACAGGAAATGAGGAGGCAGAAGTGTGGATGACTTCTCCCCCCTCCATTGTGTCTGATGCTCTGTTCATTTTGACAGGGTATGTTAATTGTTCAATGTTGTTGCACATTGTGCTTGAGCTGGCATTGGGGGGGACAGTGTTGAAGGCTGCATGATCGCTCAATGTCTCTCTATTGGACTCAGTTGGGAGATCCATGTTTTTAAAGATCAGATTTGGTCTAACATCATAGGTGTCTGCTAGGTCATGCCTCGGCACCGATTGTGTTGAGGCGGTCTTAGAATTAGGACTTTCTAGGGTCATATCTGCGGGGGCCCCTAAACAGCTCAGTGTGAGTATGTTGATATCTCCTCCCTTCCGTGATGTTAAGAGCTCGTCAGTTTGGCTGATAACTGCCGCTTTATTAGTTTGATTGGTTTGGTTGAACTGTGATTTGCCCATTTTGTTATCACCATCTGAACTGCCCTTGCTGATAGTCACTGTGGGGCTCAGAGGCATGGGTAGTCCCTTAATTTTCATGTTAGTCGAAAAGACAGCCGACCCTGCGTCCTTCAAAAAGGCAAACTGACGTTATTTTTGGTTGGTTGCTAAATAAAAATTGGCCCCCCAAAACTGCTACCCTTGATTGCACAAAAAGTGAGCTGGCCATAGTACTTCCGGAAGCGTTTGGCGACAGGTTGAGTAACCGGTCTGTGACCACAGTTGATGTCTCAAGTTTTTGTCTCTGTTTCAGTTTCTTTTGTGGGGCTGTAGACCTCTGTTTGCCTGATCTCATCCTTTACTTTTGAGCTGGGTGACCTATCTAGGTCGGACTTGATTGCCGTGTGGACGGCATGTGGCCAGTGTGGGCACTGCATTTGGATTGCAATAAGAACATATGGATTGCAATAAAAGCCCAATTCGCAGTGGAGTGAGAGCCAGGTGGGAGCGCGGAAGACGGTGCGTGATAACACAGCGAATAGCCAAGCAGTTTGAGCGAACTAAGCTACACGCACCCGTGAGCAGGTCAACCCCCAACTCCTGGATCACTCCTGCCACCAGCTCACCTCTGCTCACCTCCGCTCTCCAGGTGAGCCCTCCAGGTGAGCACCACGTCGCACTCCGGGTTGTTTCAAGTTGGTTCCATCAATGCGGACCCTAACCGCCGCGGAAATGTCTCAGGAGGCTGCAGCTCAGGAGGCTGCAGCTCCAAGCAGAGCCTCCGGGTAGTGTCTGCGAGGCCGAGGCTCAATGACCCAAACTCTGCGCTGGGTCGATCCTCTAATCAGAGGGCAGCAGGTTGGCAAAAGTTGGCAAGCGCCCAATGCCCCCTCGATGTACGAGGGAGGGGTCACAGGCAGCAAGCAGCAAGCTGAAAACGGTCCTCCTCGTGTCCTCCTCGCATCTCCACACACATGCACCGCTCGGTCGGCAACAGCCGGAACTGCAATCAGGCTCCAAGTGAAGTGTCCAGTGTAGTAACAAACATTTAAACGGTTGTCTTACTAGATTTTACGGAGTTGCAATATCCTTGTACAATCTGTCACAAGGTCCTCTCACATGGCAGTGAGAAGAAATATTCATGTGGTACATCTTCGATGTACAAACATTTCCTTACCATTCACAGCACTCGCCTTGCAAAAGCAGAAATGAGGAGGCCGAAGGAGCAGGAAGGGATATCTACTGCTGCACAAAATCAGCCAGGAACATTTGCAGCAGGAGGACAACTTTTGAACATCCCTCTAACTCTTCCAGATTTTGCTAAAGCTTGCAAACCTCTGCCCGAAATGTTGGAAAGCAAGATGTTGTGAAAATGCTTGACACCATCAATAGTCACAGTTGCTATTTTTTTTGTGTTAAAGCAAGTTTTTGTTTTCTGTGCCTGTTGTGTTATTTTTTATAGAAAAAACACCAAAAGAATTAAAAATGTTTAGGAAAAAACTGTTCTAAAACCACCTATTCTGGTTAAGGAATAATGAAATGTTATATGTATGTTTGTAACAGTCTGAATATGTCTTGTTCTTTGTTTTGGTGTGTGAGTTGGTGTATATATAATCGACTGTGTAAGTGAGTAGCTATTTGTGATTGAGTGTATGTGTGAGTGGTTGTATGGATATGGAGGTGTATGAATTTTTGTATGGGTGAGTGGCTGTGACAGTGGGAATATATGTGAGTGAGAGAGTGCACGAGTGCCTCTATGGGTAAGTAAATGGAGGTTGAGTGTTTGGATGGTTGAATAAGTAGGTGTCTCGGTTGTTGTGTGACTGAGTAACAAGTACATAAGTGAGTATATGTATGAGTGAATGTTGTATCAGTGGGTATATGTCAGGATGTCTGAGTAGATGCATGATTGAGTGTGAAAGTAATTCAATGGGTGAGTGTGGTAGCTGTGTGAGTGGGTGGGGGCATTTGTGCTATGTGGGTGAGTGAGAGACTGAGTAATTGGTACATGGGAAAATAAGTCCGTGTGTGACTAACTGAATGACTAAGTGAAAGGATATATGAATTAATGTATGGTTACGTGAAAAGCTGTCTGAGTGGCTGTATGGATGAATAATTGGATGTATGATGGTTATATGGGTGAGTGAGAGGGTAAATGAGTGGCTCTATACATGAGTGACTGAGTAACTGAAGAACAGTGTGAAAGGGTGCATAAATAATTGCATTGGTAAGTGAGAGTGGAAATGCTTACTGTATGTGTGAACAAATAGATGTGTAACTAAATGTGTCAGTGGGTGGCTGTGAGAGTGGCTGTCTGAGTGTTTCTTTTCATATTTAAGGAAGTATGTTACTAAATGACTATCATTTTTAGTGACTCTATAGTGTCTAAATCTGTATCTAAGGGGGTGCATGAACTGCTTTCAGGCAGTATTAGTGGCTGTAACATTTTGCAGATAGGTATGTGATTTGCAATCTGTCAGACTGGATATATAACTGGGTATTGGGGTCTCTAAGTGCAGTTGTCAGTGACTGAATTTTAAAACTATATGTGTACGTTTTTACACAGACAGGTCACTGCCTATGCCGTAGGTACTGCCTATCTTGGGGGTGTGTTATATGTAATAGAAGAGGAGTTTCAGGCTTAGCAACCAGTTTCTAAACTCAATTTGGCTTACTATTAAACTGCACACACTGGTTCTACAGAAGAAGATCCAACACATGTTTGAAGCAGAAGTTCTCTAAATGGGTGAACTGTTCGTGTCAGTAGATATGTAAATGAGTGTCAGTTCCTATTTTGGGTATTGTTTTGGTATATTTGAGGAAGTATGTTATTATACGGGTATCATTTTTGGTGACTCTAGTAACTAAATCTGTATCTAAGGGGGTGCATGGACTGCTTTCAGGCTGTGTTAGTAAGTGTACAGGTGTGCAACTGTGTGATCAGAACTGTCCCTTGTAGACCTCGATACATATGATGTATTTGTCTATCTGAATGGATGCTTAGGAGGTGCTGTGAGGGGCTGGGTGTATTAGTGGTTGCATCCTTTTGCAGATAGGTAGGGGAGTTGCAATGTGACGGAGACAGAATGTACAACTGGGCATAGGGGATCTGTAAGTGCAGATGTCAGTGACTGAAATTTGAAACCATATGTGTAAGTTTTAACCCAGATAGTTCACTACCTATGCTCTAACTACTACCTACTTTTGGGGGCAAGTTATAATTAATAGAAGATGAGTTTAAGGCTTAGCAATCAGGATAAAATTGAGTTTACAAACTACTATTAAACTGTACACACTGATTTTACAGGAGCAGGTCTGAATCATGTTGGAAGCAGCAGTTCTGTATATGGGTGATTTTTTAGTGTTAGTGTCTCAGTAGATATCTAAAGGAGTGTCTCAGTTCCTATTTGATTATTTCTTTAGATATTTAAGGAGGTATGTTATTATCCGACTATCATTTTTAGTGACTCTATAGTGTCTAAATCTGTATGTAAGTGTGTGAATGGATGCTTAGGAGGCATTTTAAGTGAGTGGCTAGGTGTATTAGGGGTTCTATTCTTTTGCATATGGGTATGTGAGTTGCAATCTGAAGTCAGACTGGATATATAACTGGCCTTACGGGTCTGAAAGTGCAATTGTCAGTGACTGAAATTAGAAACCATATGTATACGTTTTTAAGCAGATAGGTCACTGTCTATATCCTAGGTACTGCCTACCTTGAGGGTGAGCAATAAGTAATAGAAGAGAAGTTTAAGCCTTGGCAACCAGTTTCTAAACTCAATTTAGACTATTAAACTGCACAAACTGGTTCTGAAGAAGCAGGTCTGAGACATATTTGAAGTGGCAGTTGTCTATATGGTTGACTTCTTAGTGTTAGGTACTCACTATCAATTCAATTCAATCTTTATTTCGGTTTGAAAAACCATAAAAGATATACAATAACAATTTACACACATAATATAAAACATTTTCCAAATGTACCGCTAGACCATTGAATAGATAAAATAAATACAGTTAAAATTTAAACTCATTATATAAATAAAACATATTGAGGAGTTGCAACAAGTACCATTATAGATAACCAGGACTAGAACTATCTGGCTGGCGTCCTTTTAAATAAGCGACTTGAATAGAAGGCATACGAAAAGTGCAAATGCTTTAAGTGCAACATATATACTTGGTATGGCGTTCTACTAATGTTCTTATTAATTCATAATGTGCAAGTGAAAAACTAGTATAGTAACGTCATTACCGATTGAATAGTAGTCAGTTCAAAAAGTGCAAATGCTTTAAGTGCAACATACATACTTGGTATGGCATTCTACCAATGTTCTTATTAATTCATAAAGTGCAAGTGCATAACTAATATAGTAACATTGTTACTAATATAGTAGATAAATAAAAACACAGGTTCAAAACTAATATAACGATATTCCAAGCATAATACACTAGAATTTCAAACCTTCCTTTGCCCTTAATAAACCTACGTCAAACAAATACCTACTAACACTAAAAACGACTTTTTGAGAGGTATCAGTTTTCAATATTCTTGCTGCCTCGTGGCAAGACCTAATACCTATTATCCGACACATGGGTTTAATCCATTTCTTTTGAGGTTTTGCATAAACTGGACAGAAGAATAATAAATGTAGATCATTTTCACTTGCACCTGATTGGCATAGTGCACAACACTCACCATTTTCCTCCCCTTGTTTATGAGCCCATTTCGATGTTTGCATTTATTTGCAAAATACCATATCGAAATTTCAAATATAATGACTTTGCTAGTTGTGGCTGCACCTCGTCCAAGAAAGGCTCAAAGCTCCAGGTTTGTTTCATTTGAAGGAACCGTAATGTTAGTGTGCCAATAGCTGAATTATGTGACACACTATCTTGAATATAGGCCCCAAAAGTTGATTTCAACATTTTCTTGGAGACCATAGACAGTTGTGCAGGCTCCTCCCAAAAATGCTTCAACTCTAATTTAATGAACCAACAATGAACATGCTTGAGCCACGGCAGACCTGTTCCATGGTTGAGCCTTAGAATTTCCTCTCGCCCTTCTTTGTAATGCACGAGCTCTTCTGTGGACCACAATCGCACCCAAAACAGTAATGGTCTTAAAATTGCCTGGTGATCCATACGACGTACATTTAGGTCCATTACAATGGGTATTAATGGTGTACACATTGGAAGGCGTAATATTTTCCTGAAAAACTTTTCTCCTACCATGAAAGTATTATTGCTTGAGGGTCCCCATAATTCTTCTCCATAAAGGGATGCCGACTGTGCCATATACTTATATACCTCAAGGGCAGGGGATACCGCTTTAGACATACTACTCATGTTTCTTTACTATTGGTAGGGTGTTTTGAAGTAAAATAGCCTTGCTTTTCTCCAATTGCGATTTCCAAGACATGTTAGTGTCCAAAGTAATACCTAAATAATTAAAATTATGCACATATTCTAGCTTCTGTTTTTTTAACAGTTAAATTCTTTTTAAAAGACTTTTGCAGATTAATTGCCATATATTTTGTTTTGCTAGAATTTATTTCCAGGCCCTTAGTCTCACAATACGCACCAAAGGTATCTATTAAACATTGTAAACTTTTTGGAGTTTGGGATATTAGAATGGTGTCATCTGCAAATAGAAGGGCAGGTATTGGCACCCCACTTAATTTGGGATAATCATGTTCGCAGACCAATAAATATTCTGGAATATCGTTTACATACAATGAAAACAAGGTGGGAGCCAGCACACATCCCTGCCTTACGCCCAGTTTACTCTAATTTGCTCAGTGAGCTCTCTACCCTCGGACCCCATCTAACCTTTGCAAAATTATCCTCATGCAATCTTATAATTTGCATGAGTATTTCCCCGGTACCCCTTGATTTTTAAGGATTTCCAGAGGAGATTTCTAGGGATGAGGTCGAAAGCAGCCTTTAAGTCAACAAAGGCGATGTACAGATGACAGTTCTTAAAAACTGTATATTTCCAATTTATGCAAAGGAATCTAAAAACCTGGTCAATTGTGCTGGTTTTGGCTCTAAAGCCAGCCTGATATTTTGATGAAATACTAATCTCCTCAATCCAAACATTTAATTTTGTTAAAATTTGTCGAGCATATATTTTTTGTAAAACATCTAATAAACTAATTGGTCGATAATGCGAGGGGTCTTGGCGATTACCTTTTTTTTAAATGTAATTTCAGCCCCTTTCCATGATTCCGGTATCGGTGCACCTGCGGAAACTGAATTACATAAAAAATTGATATAAGGGCCCCAAACCTCTTTATCATGCCTCAATAAATCTCCTGGTATCTTGTCTGGACCTGGAGCTTTTTTTCCGGTTTTACTGTATCCATAGCTGACAGAGTGTCTTCCAAACTAAAATGTAAAGGGGCTGTGCTTGGGAGTGTTGCATAATCTTGCATTTCAAATTCTATATCACTCGTAGATATTGAATAAAGACGGGAGAAATGGCTGACCCATGTTTTAGCATCTAAGAAAAGGTCCTTGCTACATCTCCCCGCTTTATTACCTTTAGCTATCAATCGCCAAAAACTTGAGTGGTCCTTGGCTTTGGCTGCATTAATCAATTCAGTCCAAACGTTATCGTCCCATTTTTTCTTGGTTTGTATTAGTAATTTCTTATACTTGTTCCTTTTCTCCCTTATGGCCACTATATTTTTAGTTTTTGTTGCCAAAATAAGTTTCTTTTTTGCCTCACGGCATTCTTTATTATACCAGGGATTATCTAGGTTACATATATCAATTTTCCCCTTTTTACATTCTTTAGTAATCCTGCTCAGGATAGGTGTCAATGCATCTACCAATGCACAGTGAATATTCATAATTGGAAAATCTGAAGCAGGGAGATCTACATACGGAGAAATAGTATCCACAAAGATTTCATATATCTGCTTCATAGCCTCATCATTCCCCCCCTATAGAAGGCCATTTTAAGGCTCTACAATTGTTACTTAATAATGGTTCAGTGACACTAGAGTTAATATCACCATTATTCAACGGAGTTGAGTGAAAAAAATGGGCTGCTAGTGTCAAACATAGGGGATAGTGATCACTGTCAGATCTATCCTCAACTACAAGATCCTGTAAAATTGGCCAAAGGCCAATAGATACCAGTATATAATCAATACAGCTCTTGCAGTTACTTCTGCTAAATGTGGCATCGTTCGGGCTATCAGAGGGCAAACAGCCGTTACAGGCTCGGAGTCCATGTCCTGACACCAATCTCATTAACTGTGCAACAGCAACTGTGCAGGGGACTATCGGACTACTTTCCAATGGGGGAATATTATTTGCTGTGTCTTCTTCTTTGAAGATATTTTCAAAACCAACAACAGGTTCAAATTTACGATTAAAATCCCCCCACAATTACCATTGCCCTTGGATCAATTGAACATAAGAATTGATCTAACTGTTCTATTACAAAGGATTCTTTGCTGGCTATACTAGGTCTGTTATAAATATTTACTATATATAATTCAGTTTTATCCTGTGTTCGAATCTTCACTCCAACTATGTCCTGTGATAGAAAATCCAACTGAGTTATATCAATACATAGAGTAATTTTTATCCAAATAACAAGACTTCCTGATGGCCTCCCTCTAACCGAAGGGGTAGCATTAACGCCATATGTTTTGAATCCTACTTTGTGCGGGATTTCCAAGGCCCAAGTTTCTTGCAAAAGAATTATGTCACTTTGTCCAATGTACTCCTGCCACTCTACATCCACTTGTTTTCTTGTCAACCCCGCTATATTCCAAGATGAAAATCGTATTTCTGATTGGCATTTATTCCTTATTTGCTGATTGAGTACTACTTCCATCTCAATCCTGGTTCTTAAACTTTCCTGACCCTTGTTGCCAAGATGACAATTAAGAGTCCACTCCATTATGTTGTAATTGTCGGTTAACCTCGGCTGTAGCCGCACTGTCACCAGGCAAAAGCACTGACAATACCTCCGATACATCCTGAAGCGTAACTGCTTCCTGTTCATTTGTCAACCATATCCAGTCCTGATCCTTATCTAAAACTAACTGGCAGTCTTGAACATCATTTGGAAAAAGTAAGTGCTAGAGCCTGTGGCCAATTCAATAAATGCGATTCATAATGTAGTACAGATAATTGTCAGTCTTGGGCATTTAAATCTGATAGGGCCTGGAACCTATTGGCGAAAGAAATTGAAGCGGGGTTATAAGAAATTGAAGCAGGGTTATACTCACTAGATATCTGAATGAGTTTCTCAATTCCTATTTGGGTGTTTCCTTCCAAATTTAAGGCAGTATGTTGGTATACAAATATCACTCATAGTGACTCTATGGCTCTCCAAATGTGTATCTAAGGAACAGCATTGATTACTTTCAGGCTGTTAGTGAGTATTGGTGTATGCAACTTTGTGTGTAGAACTGCTACCAATGGGGCTAAATACATATGATGTATCAGTATATCTGAGTGGATGCTTCTCTGCTAATGTGAGCGGGTGGGTGTATTAGTGACTCTCCTTATGGCTACATACCTATGATATATCTGTATATCTAAGCACTGAATCAGTAACTTAGACTATGTGTGAGTACAGTATGAGTGAGTAAATGGGTGTGTTGACTATTTCAGAAAACAAGTGGTGGTGTGATACACTATAACTGAAGAAGTGGGTATGTGAGTGTTTGTAGAATTACACTCACGCCTCATTTTGTTATTCTTACAATTTCATACTGAAATGTTTACTTACAAAATAGGTAAAAGAAAGTTATGAGAAGCTATCACATGACCTCATGTATAAAACTACTCTCCATCAATATCTCTAATCAATATGTTTGTGGTAGAAAACATATTTTGAGACATCTTAGAACTTTGAACTGTAGCCACTATTAATAACAAAAGGACAGAAAAATATATATTAGTATGTGATCTTGAAAATGACAGTATTATAACTATACATATTTCTTATACTACAACACTATTACAATGTGATAAAAGTATCACTTTCCCTTTTCTACTGTACTTTTCTACTGTTCTCAGCTTTCATACTAACTCACCATACACAGTGGTCTGTACGTAGTATCTTCGAACAGTGGGGAAAAACAATTGTATGGATTGTATAAAAAAAATCTCAGAACTGCACAGTACATCATTGTCAATATGTGTCGCTATGCTTTGCGCACTCACTACAATTTATTTGCTTATCAATTATTTTACCTAGTCTTAGTCTACTAATGAAAACAAATGCATGTCAAAACATTTTCTATTATCATTATACCTGGTACAGTACTACAAATAAATGTATTACCCTTAGTAGGCCAAATGATGTCTAAAACACTGATGATCTATACTGATGAAATCCAATACATTTTATTTTTATAGAACTAGTATGCAGACCTTTTGTTAAAGGAAGAAAACATAAGTTTGTATTTTCAAGGCTTTTTTGGTTTCAATTGAAGGTTGCTATAATTCCCTTTTCTTCCTCCAGTTTTAAAGTCTAATTAGACAAGGTTATATATTAATGTTATATGAACTCTTTACAGAAGATAAAAGGACTGTTGGATTGTAGACTACTTTTTAAGGCAATCGCCCCAAATAGGCCTAAAGATGTCCTTAGAACTTTGGTTGAAGAACCCAGAGGTAAGAATTTCATAGTTTAAACAACAGTTTAGCTTTGAATTTAAGGTTGCTAAAATTGCAATCAACCCTGTCACTCTTTAAATAGACAGTGTAGTGTCCAGATGTTAATTTAAGTCCTTAATGAAAGATAGCTACTGTTGTGTTCTTCCAGAAATTAGTATTTGTCCTGCTTTGAAATGCGTAATTTATGTTTCCAATTTAGATCCATCTGCTTCACATCATTCCAGCATTAAAATAAGGTATTTTTCACTTCTTTGTATTTGTAACGTAGACATAACCTCTGACCTACAATTTGGACAGGTCATATTTTGGTTTGATGTTTTAATAAATCTGTCAAAAGACACTTATGTAATCTGGTAGTGTTAAGTACACAAATCGTTCAGCATTTAATTCAGTGGTAGATGTAAATGAGCAATCTTTGCAGTCATGGTCTCATTTGTAAGTTAGTCAAAATAAGTCATCAATATTTACTTCTTCTAAAACTGTAAGCATTACCATTATAAATTCTTGTGCGTCTTGTTGAATGTTGAGAATAAATATTACTGATCCAGTACATGTATCCAAAAGATCTTGAATGCCTGAAGCAGAATGTATTAAAGTTCTGTTACTAAATGTTGGAGTAACTGATACAGTGCAGAACAGAACCTTTCTCGTTTTTGTTCAAACTGATTAACAAGATGTGGCAAATGAAACACTACACTGAGAACCTCATTTGCATAGCAGTTGATACCTCAACTGTTTTCCAATTGGTGTCCTACAATATCTCCCCGAGTTTCCGCTTTTTTCTTCTTAGCACTTTGTACCTTATCCTCTATTCCTTTCTTTTCTTGGACATCAGTTGAGTATTTTGTATGCTTCCATTTTGGACACATTATAAGTTTCTCATTTATAGTGTATTTACCTAAATGAGGAGCAATAGACTTCTTAAGCGATGATACTCTCTTACACAACTTTCATTGCCACTAACTTTTTTGTTATCAAATTCCATCAAATAAAAACAGGACAATGTTCTTACTTGAGACAATGCAACATATGCCATTCCTTCTTTAAAGACACTACTACTGATGTTCACAAAAGCTCTGTCTACACTTAAACCTTGATATTTGTGTAAGTTACAGCGTTTGCTAAGGACACTGGGAACTGTTGCCGTTGGACATACAAGTCCTTTACAAGCAAAAAACGTACAACACATTTCCCAATCTGCTGTACGCCATCAATCTGATCAAATTTTACACCCAAGAATTCTATCTGATCCCTGTTTGGAAAATTAACAAAATCAATAACTTTAACCACAGTACCATTTCCTAATCCTTCCTCTACATTCAAATTACACGGCAAAATAACTCGACAGTTTTTACACATGCGTAAACACTTTTCTAGTTCTCCATTAAAGTTGGGGCACTCTTGCAGCGTAGGCATTAAACAAACTATGGATTTATCTTCTGAAATGAAATTATACATTAGTTGTGCTGGTGTGCTTTTGAGATGAAAACAGTTTCTTGATTAGTCGAGTTTCCAAAGCTTGTTTACCGTCTTTTGTCAAAACTCCTATTCTAATGTCCTTTAGAATCTCTCTATATTCCACAACAGATGCTTGACGCATATTCTTAACTAGTTCTTTGTATCCAAAATTTAACCAAATATTTACATTGCCAATACTTCCCAAAGAATTCCTTGTTTCATTATGTGGAAGTGTCTTGAAAACAGGTTGGCCTTTCACTGGGGTAAGTTGGAGTAGGTCACCAAAGACAATTAAATGCTTTCCTCCAAACAGCACGTCGTACTTGGTTTTTAAAATCTGTTGCATTCTCAAGTGTACAAAGGTAAGCATTAAGTTTGAGGCCATGCTCACCTCATCAATGATTAAAAGCTTCAGTTTCTTCAGTACTCCTGAGACTTTATGACACGCTTCTCCAGATAACGTCTGGTATTCCACTTTATCATCATGTTCAACAGGTAGCATAAGTAGTCGATGTAAAGTAATTCCTTTAATGTTGTGTGCTGCTAATACAGTTGGTGCTGTTACTACACAGGATACATTTGATTCTGCAGTTCTGTGTAGGTAACTGGTGAGAACTTTAAGAAACCTCTTCCTGTTCGAGCTTGACCACCGATTTAAAATAGGATAGGTTGATAGGATGAGCATTCACATTGTGTGTTCTTATGAGGAAATACATACTGTATTTGGTCTTTCATTTCTGTATAGATTTGTTTCTGTTCAGTATTTAGTTGTCCTTCTAATTGTTCAAAATCAATAGTGCCCTGTCTCGCTTGTTCCTTTGCAGTTTCCACTTCATTAATGGCTATTGCTGCTTCATTCTGAGTAATTGGTTGTCCAAGAGGATCTAAACTCAATGGTGCTGAACTTTGGCTACTTTGGGAACTTTCACTTGCTATATCAGCTGCAATGGTTACTTTTTGTTCAATCTCATCATTTAACATTTTCAAATAGATAGAAAAGACTGAACACTGAATGCTGTCTTTTATAGCATTGAAAGAATCTTTGCAGCAGTCCTAGTCTTCAAGTGATTCTGTTTCAGTTCACCAAAGCTTAAACAATCACCTAATTGTTTGATTATTGATCATTAACTGTTCCCTACATATATATATATAATCTGCTTGCCCCTCAAGACTAAATGAAGCTCATTGGGATCAATACAACCTCTTCCAGAGTCTCCTACCATGTTAACTTACTGAGGCGGATGCTCAGCTAAACTGTGAATTCTGAGTCCTTTGGGGTTTTTTTGTTGGTGTTTGTCGATTGTAAATGAAATTGTAATTCTACGTATTCTTTCAGGTTCAGATCTTCTTGTAAGCGGACATATCTTTCCCTGTCCACTCATTGTAATGTTCTACACTTGTGAGTTTGTTATGATGCTTGCTATTGTCTCATTTGGGACCACTATATCACTGTTAAGCACTCTGGCACCCTAACAAGTCACATTCACGCTATATAAAACACTGAATGAATAAATAAATTAAAGAGTTGCAGAAGTGCTAAATAGAAAAATTCTCTCGTCTGGAGTTTGGCAACTACGTTTTCTATGATTAATAATATTTCCTTTGGCATGTTTGACCAAACATCCATCACATCCAACTACTGCATACTTTTCTTCTTGTATGTTTTCTGTTACTTTCCTTTAATACCTGTAGTGCTGAAGTGCTTCACACAGGCACATATTTTCCAGATGTGGACTCCTCCTTAGATAGTATGTATCCAACATATTTATTTTGACAATATCAGTACTTTCTGGCTTAAACTCTGCTAAGTATTGGATTTCTGGGAAAGACTTCAACATACTGTTCCAGGTGCTGGCTAGGCCTAGGCTGACCCAAACAATTCCTCTTGACTTCAGGGACAAACTAGCTCAGCTCAACCAATCTGAGCACTCATCCAATCCTATCTCTCTATGGGAAAGCATCTTCAAGCTGAAGCTGTACAATTTTTTGCTGAGACACTTTCTGCAGAAATTTCATCCCACGTCTCTGATTTTGTAATATATGATGTGACCCAACAAGCAACAACAATCGAGTTGTCTGCAATGAACTGTATATCCATATTCACATTCCACATTTTCAGAATGACTGGATTATAGTCATTAATATACTTTGAAGTTTCTGTTCTTAGGTTGTATGCGTTTTTGGTATTTTTAGAGTTAGCGTATGTATTACTGCTGATAGAAAGCTGTTTACTCATCCTTGTGAAATGACGAGTCGTGGGAATCCAAAACGACATCTTGTATAAAATTTACCTTTGCATCTGTATTCGAAAGCAGTATTTTCCACATATATGGCTTTTAAACCGTAAAACCGGTTGTCTCAAGGTGGTTTTACCATAATCTTTTGGGATGGCGGATGTGACATACTGTTCAATGAAAGACAGGACAGCCTCATCACCATCTGTCCCAAATTTTAGTGCAACCTTTATCCATAGCAGCATGTGTATATGAGGAGCACCTCTTGCTTGGTACCCTTTTCGCAAAATTAAATCAGTTACTTCTCCTAGAGGAGGATTTTTTTTGCAAATAAAAGACATTATAGCTTGAAACCTGTGGTTAAACTATCTGCAAATATTAGTGGGATCTAAGGAACAAAGTGTTAGAAACCAAGTAGGTGCTCCTAGGTTCCTCAACACATATTTGAGCTCACCATGACAATAAAACCAATACTCGTTGGCACACCATTAAATTGATTAAGCTATATTCCAAGTTTTCATCCTTCCATGAACTTAGTCAATGAATTTCCTTGCATAGAGATTTTAAAGATTAAGTTCTGTCTTCGATATATGTTTAACAGCATATGAAAGTCCAGACAAGTCACTCTCAAACAGAAGCTGAAATATATATAGGGAATAGGAACAGTGGTGGGAGCACACCACTTCAACCCCCAGCAAGGTTCGCCCCTGGCATTCTGGTAAATGCAGTCTCATGTTGCTTGCTTGCTAGAGTATTCCAAGTATTTCACCAGAGTTGGCGCAGATAGTGGTGATCTCTAGACAGGTGTTTCTGGTTCTTTAACCGTCATCAGTAGAGATTACAGGCTTCAAATTTTTGGGGTTTGCTGAGCAGGCTGCCAAACATTACATCAGGTCAAGTACCTCTCACCAGCGCGCGGGTGCTTCTTCCATGAGCTCGTCAGCTCAATGACTCACAGGAGTACTTTTAAACAGGAACAGGGGTGGGAGCACACCGCTTCAACCCCCAGCAAGGTTCGCCCCTGGCATTCTGGTAAATGCAGTCTCATGTTGCTTGCTTTGCTAGAGTATTCCAAGTATGGGGGTGAAGCGGTGTGCTCCCACCCCTGTTCCTGTTTAAAAGTACTCCAGTGAGTCATTGAGCTGACGAGCTTGTGGAAGAAGCACCCGCGCCAGTGAGAGGTACTTGACCTGATGCAATGTTTGGCAGCCTACTCAGCAAACCCCAAATTTGAAGCCTGTAATCTCTACTGATGATGGTTAAAGAACCAGAAACACATGTCTAGAGATCAGCACTATCTGCGCCAACTCTGGCAAAACACTCTGAATACTAGAGCAAAGTAAGCAACAAAAGACTGCATTTACCAGAATGCCAGGGGCGAACCTGGCTGGGGGGTGAAGCGGTGTGCTCCCACCCCTGTTCCTATATATATGGGATACACTGCCGAAATCTTGGATCTTCCGAGTATAATCTTGTTCACTGGTATTCAGATGCTGGTATCAGTATAGGGCGGTCATCAAAGGGTTCACCTTCTCCAATGGGAAACAATTGTGGAAAACAGCTTCTAAACCTTTCTCCCATATGCTCTTGGGAGCTCCTTTTGTTTGCTTCATTTGAAATTTGAAATTGTTCAATGACATCACCGATCAATTCTTTGTAATGCAGAGAATGGATGCTGTAGTGTTCATATATATCTTCAGATCTGGATTGATCCCTTTTACAATCCGTCCACTTGATGGTAATCTTTCATCCTCTGCTCTGCATATGTCACATTTTCAACAACATCTCGGGTCTTATAATAAACTTTATTTTGTACCAGGTATAATATCACATTTTTAACTAATATCCACTAACTCTTGCCAGCTTGTTTTACTCTTTGTAGGTACACCATTTACTAGAATGACAAGTGTTCTTGATTCTCTGTGCACACCAATAGTTTCAATATTCTGCTTAAAATCTAAAGGTAAGGACACTACTCTTCCTTTAAGGCCTTTTTGTAGGTCAGTTGCTGGCAGCTTCTGTGTCTTAGCCTCCATACGAACTATGGCCTGAAATGGATGTACACATTATATTAGAATATATTCATAAACATTTAAATCTTCATTCTTGTGGAATAGATACCAATTCTAACTTATTATGTACTGCTCTAGCTGGCATTTTGTTTTCATCTAACTTTTTGTAGCAGTAATTGCATATAATTTGCAGAGTGGATAAGTCAAACCGCTCCTCTGCAAATAAATAAACAGCAAACTGTTGCAACTTATCATTGTTCTGTTTTTCACTTTTTAAATACAAATCAACATTTCTAGTTTAACTTTTTGTAGTGAGTGCGTTGACAACAAATAAAAACAGTTTAGTTTTTCAGATGAAACTGTTGCGAACTTTGTAATCTCTTCTACAAATTTATCAATAGTAATCCCTGTCTCATGTTCCACTGCATATGCAGATAGGAAATCCTCATTTTCCCTATACTCTTCTTCAGGACCAAAGAAGCCAAATTGAACATCATCACAAATGTTTTCTACCTCTGCTACTGTACCATGCAAAAGAGCTTTATTCATTTCTCCTAAACATAGTGCAGGAGTTTTAGCATAGTAGAGTCTCCTAACTAACTTACGCATTTCAGAGTGGTGAACCACTAACATTCTGAAATGATGAAAGGTACTTTAGAACACACTCTGATAGACAAGCAAGGGAATGTCCTTGTAAATTGCTATAATGTCTCACTTTGCATGGATCCAATCCTTGCAAAACTGCAATTTTCTGTTTCACAGTTCTGCATGCATAGGAAACTTCTCAAAATATCAATAGATTCCTGCTGAACACTACAAATACTGCTACAATTTCACTTCTATGCAGGTGACTGTCTCGCCTTCCCTCTAACTCTTCAGCTATCACTTCCTCAAAATTCCTCGGAAACATCTCTTCTTTAGGAATTGGAATACTACCCTTCACCTCATAAAATTGACCAGCTGTTTCAACTGCATGCACTAATGTGTTCTCTTGGAAGTACCTTTCTTCGTTAAAGAAAGGCTCAGTGCTAGATGCATGCTTCCATTCACCTCTAAAGATTTCAGAAAAGTTTACTTTATTCACAAGTCGATTTTTCTGGATTTTTCTCTTCATGCTCAACACTGTTTTATCCAGTTATACAGCCTACCTAATGGTACATATATTTGTAGTAGGAGAGGACTGTTAACACTTCGCAACATATTTAAATTGTGAACTCTCCCTAGCAGTAAAACCACATACAGAGGTTGTCCAGTAGCAGACCTAAGACCTGTTGAAAGAGTCGGTAGTCTGTATGGCTGAATTCTTAGTGTTAGTTCCTCACTACATGTCTGAATGAGTAGGTCAGTCCATATTTCAATGTCTTTATATTTAAGTGAGTATGTTGGTATAGAAGTGGCTTTCTTACTGACTCTAGACAACTCTAAATGTGTATGGTAGGAACTACATTGGTTATCCGATGTATTACAGAGCATTGGGGTATACAACTGTGTGTGCAACCAAGTCCATGAGGCCTACTTACATAAGAGTTGTTTGTGTCTAGGAATAAATCTGGAAGTGCGTTTGTGCATGTCTGACTGGGTGTGCGAGAGGCTGTATCCTTTGGGAGATAGCTATATGAGTTGCAGGACAGGCTTCACACCCTATCTTTGTGACTATCTATCTGCAAATGTATATGTAAGGGGCGGCATGGATAGCCTCTTGGGTGTGTTGGTTACTATTGGGTTATTTAAGTGAATGTGCTTCCACCTCCATTAGTACTAGATACATAAGAGTTGTGTCTTTGCATGTGAGTGAATGTTTAGATGCTTTTAACAATGTCTCTGGGGGTGTATTAGTGGCTCTCTCCTTTTCCATATATTTAGATGAGATTAAATACAGGGTGGGATAGTGGATGTATAACTGAGCATATGGGTGTATAAGTGTACATGTAGCTCACTAAATCTTCTAAGAACATGTATTAGCTTTTATGTACATAGGAGCGTACCCTACGGCCTAGCTGCATGCTACCTTAGGGGTGAGTTATATGTCTGGAAGAACAGCAGGTTAAGGGTTGTCAAGGGGTTATAAATGCAAAGTCAGCCAAGCACTAGAACTGGATGCACACCCTCAAGTGTACCAGGCCTGAAATAAGGTTAAAGGGTTACTACTCTGGATGGGTGACTTGGTAGTCCCAGTTCTTTACCAGATATCTGAATTAGTGTCTCAGTCCCTATGTGGTGATCTGTTTCTATATGTAAGAAAGTTTATTAGTACATAGCTGACTCTGTGACTAAATGGTTCTGTAAGGGGTGGCATGGATTGCCTCTTGTATGAGTTAGTCCCCATTGGGGTATTTAACTGAGTGTGTCACTGCCTCAATTTGTGCTAGATCCATAGGAGTTGTGTCTGTGCATGAGTGAACGTTTAGATGCTTGTGACACTGTCTCAAGGGGGTGTATTAGTAGCTCTGTTTGCATATTTAAGAAAGTATGGTAGTATCCGAGCGCCTCTGTTACTGGAGCTGTGAACATGTATGGTAAAATCTGCATGGATTTCTCACTGGGTATATTGCAGACCTTTAGGGTATGTAAGTTTGTATACAACTATCAGTGCTACTTACATATCACCTGTGGATGTGTGAGAGTGAATATTGAAGTGCCTCTATGAATGTCTCAGTGGGTCTTTTAGTCACTTTACCATTTATTATTTTTTATTTTACAGTTTTATATAGCGCGAACTTGACCCAAATCGGGTATCGGAGCGCTTTACGTAGCACCAGTTGCATTACATGAGAACACATTCATTTTTTTTTGTGTTTTTTTTTTTTGTTAGGCACGAGGAGATTAAGTGATTTGCCCAGAATCACAGGATGTTCAGCGTCATTGCCGAGACTCAAACCCAGTTCCCCAGATTCAAGGTCGACCGCCCTAGCCGTTAGGCCAACTCCTCTCCCCATGTTGTAGATAGGTATGTGGATTCCAGTGTGGGTGTGACACTGCCTCTAAAACTGAACATATAAGTCTTTAAGTGGTCATCACACCACACTTACAATTGAAACTACATAATTTACATTACACCCACATATCTCATTAAGTGCCCCCTACGTACCCCATAGCTATCAGTTCACTTATATGTAGTACAACACCCAATTAAGATTGGCAAATGTTTTTAAATCTCATATCAAGCAAGCAGTAACCCTTCATACACAGTGTACATTAACAGATCCTACTGCAAGTAGAGCACTGTAGTACAACTTTACAAACAAATAAAATATACCAATTGCAGATAAGGTAGCCAAACTTTATCTAGCATATCAAAATATTAACTGAACAGGCAACAACGTTTTCAATCATCTAATTCTAAATACAGAGTTGCAAGGATATGTTTTATTGCCGCTGACTGTTTATTATGCAAATGCCTATCTATGATACTCTTTACATGTATATATCAGTTACGATTCAAATAGTTGACTACTTCCATATCCACTTCAATCCATCTATAAACAAACATTTCAAATCCTTTAAATGTATGTCATACGTAATATAAGTAATATTCTAAATTTAGTACATTAAACTGTCACTTATAGCAATATATATATATGTTCCAAAATTGCCTCAGCAAATGAGTCCGCACTCCGTTGCAGGTAAGAAAACATTCTTTATTTAATTACAGCAGGCAGCCTCCCTTCCCGTCTTTTTCCCTTTCTGGCCTGACGCGTTTCAATGAATTCAGTTCATCTTCTTCAGAGGCCATAGTAAGCATTTGAAAAATAGCGTGCGTGACTGTAGAACCCTGCGTGCTCCTTTAATTCATTAACTGGCCTCCGGTGTGCCCCCAATGAGATCGTGAGATTCACATTGCACGCTGGTATCTGTAGTATTTATACAAAAATTAAAACCCTCCAGTGGGTTTAATTGCTCACATTCATTAAAAGGGACGTTTCTGCAGCCCACATTGAGCCTCTGGAAAAGACTCTGCCTGCTGTGCTTGGTAACCTGCAGCGCCAACATTCAAGGTGATTTTGTTCCTCGCATGGCCCCATGATCATTGCGGTGGGTGGTGCGTCGACTCCACGGTCTGAAGCACACTGTGTAACATGTTCCAAAATTGCCTCAGCAAATGAGTCCGCACTCCGTTGCAGGTAAGAAAACATTCTTTATTTAATTACAGCAGGCAGCTTCCCTTCCCGTCTTTTTCCCTTTTTGGCCTGACGCGTTTCAATGAATTCAGTTCATCTTCTTCAGAGGCCATAGTAAGCATTTGAAAAATGGCGTGCGTGACTGTAGAACCCTGCGTGCTCCTTTAATTCATTAACTGGCCTCCGGTGTGCCCCCAATGAGATCGTGAGATTCACATTGCTCCAAGGTTTACCCACAAATTGAAGAAGCACTCTGGCAGCAGCAGTGCACGGCAGACCACACCCGCAGCAGGAGCAGCCCGACGTGTTTCGGAAACCTCCTTCCTCATAGGCTCAGTCCCACAGATTAAAACAGCGTTTGGGCCACACTACATTTATTGCCTAAACTGCCTGCTGATAGGCTGCTTCAATAAGCCACAACATGATTAGTTCACAGGCCCCTCTGGAATTCTGGGACATGTAGTGCGGCAATCTCACCCAAATGGGTGCCGTGTCCTCTGGGTCCTTTATGCATAGCCCTCCAATGGGCACCGCTGTGTGCGCAGTCTGAATTCCTGGCGCCGCTTGCCCCATGTGGAACTGGACGTATTTCCAGCTCCCAGCCCGCTTTGCCAATCCTAGCGGTTGTGCTCCCTCCACGGCTGGGCAGCCGCGAAAATATGTTGCTCCAAGGTTTACCCACAAATTAAGGAAGCACTCTGGCAGCAGCAGTGCACGGCAGACCACATGCAGCAGGAGCAGCCTGATGCGTTTCGGAAACCTCCTTCCTCATAGGCTCAGTGCCACATATTAAAACAGCGCTTGGGCCACACTACATTTATTGCCTAAACTGCCTGCTGATAGGCTGCTTCAATAAGCCACAACATGATAACTGAGCTGCCTGAGTGCTTCCTCAATTTTTGGGTAAACCTTGGAGCAACATATATACATATACATACATATTACCTACTGGCGCCAGTAGGTAGTTATAGTTAGGACCTATTTTCCATAGGAAATTCACAACATTCTATTTCCAATAATTTTGGCGCTAGTTGATGAATCTTCGTGAAATTTTTAAAACTCATGGGGCGCTCTGGTCCGCTCCTATCCTGAAAGTCTCGGGGTGATTCATCAAGTGGGGGCCGAGAAAAAAGGGGGTTCCCAAAACGTGTTTTCCCCATGCAATTTTCCATAGTAACATTTAGTCGCAGCTACAGCCCAAACTGCTGAACGGAATTACACCAAATTTGGCAAAAAGGTAGCCCTTGGTTCAGAGCTGTGCCTTTTGGTTAAATGGTGTAAATCCGTTCAGTAGTTCCTGAGAAATTTGAAAAAGAAAACCTATATCTGGGCGGAGCCTAACCACACATGTCATCGTGAGATCTGATTGGCTGTCAGCACTTCATCCTGGAATTGCTGGCAGCCTTCTTCAGACCAATATAAATGATAGTACCCCATTGAAATGCATTGTAGTGAATCGAAGATTTTGAGGGTTACCAAAAGGAGAACTATAAAGGGTGATAACAGACTTTAGTTACATTAGAATTCATTTGTTGATGGTACCATACTAATTTCAGGAATTGTGGTGTGTTCTAAGGTGATTTTACCCTGTGAAAAACCTTCTGCTGGGATATCATGAATCATGTTTGAGAGAAAACTATTTTCACATGCTTGTCCCATACAGTTTTGGAAGGTGCTCCAGAAGCTAACATGAGAGCATATTTTCTGTAAATTCACATTATCTTTCTCAGTCATGTGAGAATTAAGTCTGACATTCTCAGTAAAACATGTACATCCAACAAGGGCAGAGACTGTCAGTTGATTCCTTTGTGTTCTACTGCAGCTTCCCAGAGTGTTCTAAAGAACAACTAGAGTGCTAACATCCTTACTTATGACAAAAGTATGGCACACCTGAAGCCATCTTGATTGGAATAAACTGGTAACACTTAAAACATTTAATTTAAAAAGGAACAAAATGATGGGGTTCATCTTGTCATAGAAATTATGGTTAGTGCTCTGGAAAGAAAAATTTGGACATGTTTCAAGTGTGATCTCAAATATCTTCCTGTTATATTTCAACAGGAGCAGCCTGTCAGTTGATGCCTTTGTGTTCTACTGCAGCTTCCCAGAGTGTTCAAAAGAACAACTAGAGCGCTAACAGTCTATCTTATGACAAACGTATGGCACACCTGAAGCCATCTTGATTGGAATAAACTGGTAACACTTAAAACATTTAATTTAAAAAGGAACAAAATGAGGGGGTTCATTTTGCCATAGAAATTATGGTTAGCGCTGCAGAAAGAAAATTTAGGGCATGTTTTAAGTGAGATCTCAAATCCTCTTCTATTTCATTAGAAAATTCTGACATGCAGACTGAAACAATCACTTTCAATACCAGCAGTAGACTTCCAGTTAACTCCCTGGTGAGCAGTAGCTTTACTACAGTGACCTAATGAACAACTAGAGTGCTAACATTCTGAATTTATGGCAAATGTGTGACACATCTGAATGCCTTCTTGATGGAATCAAAGTAAAAACTGAAAGCATTTCCTACTGAGGAGACTGCAGTAAATGACGAAATTAGGAAACTTCATAACAAATAAGTCTCCCAAGATGGCCACCAAAGAAAAAAGAGCCCAAATGTAGCACAAATATCACCCAGATGTAGCCCACATATAGCCCAATGACAGAAGTGTGCAAAACACTTTTTATTTTTAGTTTTTCTGCAGTTTTATATAGTGCAAACTGGTCAGGTATTGGAGCGTTACATCTTACTTGGACCTCTTATTGCGTATTTTGCACGAAGTACATGAGATTGATCTTGCGAAACATTGAACTTTACGATTCTGTTAACCTGAAGTTGCTCTGAACCGGGCTTTGTAAGACCCGTTTTTACCTACTGGTTTTAATTAATTCTCACTGTATTATATTAGGAAAGAGTATTTACTGTTTTTATGTACACTTTTATGATCTATGTTTCTAAATCAGATCAAATAAAGTTTAATGAATTCTATGGCAGGACGGAGGCGAGGATTATGCATATCTTTCCTCACTATTTGCATAGCAGTTCAAAGAAAATGTAACACAACAATCATTAAACAAAAGACTACACAACCCATGAACCATTAGGGGGGCAGTCTCCAAGGCAACTATAGTCCTCACAGTCCATCGTATATAATATCATGACGTCCCTTCCGCTTCCTTCACTGCTCATCAGTTAAGTGCATTCCTTACATTCTTGGCTTAATCGGACGTTGTTGCTGTTTGTATAGCGGTTTCTTGTGCACGTTATTAGCATTATTGCCTTGGTATTGTTTCATATTCCCTTGACCGAGCGTGTTCTCCCCCTCGCAGTTTATCCCGCTGTGTGCTCTGCCGACGGTGAGATCCTGAAAGGCGCGTCTGGTCCGAGTGAGGCAGCTCCGTCGAGCGCTCCCGCTGGTCTTTACGCGCGTTTGGGAATCCAGTCACTCCTTTAGTGTCCGCTTGATTCCCGACCAACCCTCGCCTAATTTTGACACCGCTACGCGGTGAATTCCCCACACGGCCACGTTAGTGACCAGCGCCACCTGGTGGTGGTAATTGGTATTGCGCCTCAGTCTATTCTTATAACGGCTTCGGGGAAAGCCCAGCTGTTGGAGCACCGGCGAGGGGGCTGTCTTAAGGATTTTAAGAGCATTTGTTCTGTGCTCACACCCTCTGCTATCATGTCTTCTCCAGAAGACCATTTTTACTCCTCCTACCAGGAAGTGGAGGAGGAATGGCCCCCCAACTTCTCCCTCCAGCAGTGGACCAAGCCCTCTCTCTGGCTATTTCTAGGGCGCTGGCTCCTCTTAGGGATCAGGTTGATAAGCTGGCGAAAAGCATCCCTGGGGTGTTCAGTGACCCAGATCTGGTGGTGGCGGGTCCAAGTAGCTCCCAGATGGGGAATAAAAGGGCCGTTAAGCATAACGCGGGGCACTTGGAAGGATTTGATAAAATTACGGAGACCTTCCTCAAGAGTGCGAGAACACTAAAACATGCACCCTGCCGGGAGGAGGAGGGGCCCGTAGAAAATTGCGACACTGTCAACACTATTGTAGACCTCGACGGTAGGTTTCCCTTAGAGGGAGAGGGTGTATTGGAGGACGATTTCTCCTCCGATGAGGATAAGGACTCGGGGCGTCCAGAGTCCCACTCCTCTCAGTCCCCGGTTGGGGACAGGGTCCACTCGGACATGTTCGAGACTACCCAAATTTACCATCCTAGGTCGGCAGAGTGGACACCTGACGCCAAAGTGGCAGAGTATGTGGTGGGGAAAATACATCAACCCCTTGAAAGGGAGGTCAGGAATAGGATGAGGGGAGAATGCCCCAGGCCCTCACTGAAGGGGAAGGTGGCACACATGCCTGAAATTGATGAGAAACTATGTACCTTTTTCTCCAAGTATATGAGGGATCCCAAGAAAGGAATTGATAGGTCTTGGACGTGGTAGGGCCCTTGACCCAAATTATTCAATTGATGGAGCATTCCAAAGAGTCAGGATCCCCTTTGTCCACGGATATTGTGGCTGGTTGGGCGCACTACCCTAAACCCTAAAACACTACCCCCTCCACTACCCAAACACCACTGCACTACCCTAAACCCTAAAACACTACCCCAGCACGACACCCTACACTACCCAAACATAACTGCACTACCCTAAACCCTAAAACACTACCAACAGCACGACTCCCTACATTACCCAAACACCACTGCACTACCCTAAACCCTAAAACACTACCCCCAGCACCACTCCCTGCACTACCCAAACACCACTGCACTACACTAAACCCTAAATATACCCCCAGCATGACCTCCCACACTACACAAACACTGCACTACCCTAAACCCTAAAACACTACCTCCAGCACGACCCCCTACACTACCCAAACACCACTGCACTACCCTAAACCCTAAAACACTAACCCCAGCATGACCCCCTACACTACCCAAACACCACTGCACTACCCTATACCCTAAAACACGACCTCCTACACTACACAAACACGACTGCACTGCCCTACACCCTAAAACACTACCCACAGCATGACCCCCTACACTACTGCACTAACAAACCCTAAAACACTACCCCTAGCACAACCCCCTACACTACACAAACACCACTGCACTACCCTAAACCCTAAAACACTACCCCCAGCACGACTCCCTACACTACCCAAACACCACTGCACTACCCTTAACCCTAAATCTACCCCCAGCATGACCCCCTACACTACCCAAACACCACTGCACTGCCCTAAACCATAAAACACTACCCCCAGCATGACCCCCTACACTACACAAACACCACTGCACTACCCTAAACCCTAAAACACTACCACCAGCATGACCCCCTACACTACCCATATACTACTGCACTACCCTAAACCCTAAAACACTACCCCCAGCACGACACCCTACACTACTGCACTACCCTAAACCCTAAAACACTACCCCCAGCACGACCCCCTACACTACCCAAACACCACTGCACTACCCTAAACCCTAAAACACTACCCCCAGCACGACCCCCTAAACCACCCAAACACCACTGCACTACCCTAAACCCTAGAAAAGAAACCCCCACCCCATGCCCAATCCCCCTTACCTCTCACTCCTTATGGTTCCTCTCTCCTCGTGGTTCCTGCTTCACGTCATCTGAGGGGCGGTGCACGTCGTGAGGAAACTGAACAGCCTCTGTTTCCTTACAACGACATGGATCGTCTACATGTTTTTTTAAAATGCATGGTCATTTACCATACACACCTTTACAACAAAATTCGTTGTAAAGGCATGCGTGGTAAATGACCATGCGTTCTAAAAAAATGCGTAGTAATGACTTTGTGATGTACAACGCATGCGTGGTAATGCATGCATTGTAATGGTATCCCAAAGTAGAAAAGTCGTTGTAACGGCTGTTTACCGATCGAAGCTGGCCCCTGTTCTTCAATGAGACGTTTATTTTATTAATTAGGAGGAAGGAATGTGGTTCTTTACCGAAAAGTGCATTCCCGGCTGTTGTATTGTGAAAGTGTCTGCGTGGCCTGGTTTCACTTCCAGTGAGAGAGTGGAAGAGTCTGTTTGGATCTAAAGGAGTTCTGTTGTTGGACGGGGCCGGCGCGACATGTCATCAGAAAACATAGCTAATGGAAAGCGTCCTCCCTGAAGTGTGGAGCAGTGCCATGAGAGGTCAACGAGTGTGCGTCCCACCGCAGTATGACCGTACCGCGTGACCCATGTGCCGCCTCCAGGGTACGGGAGGCAGAAGCGGCATCGCAGGTCCTCTTGAAGACCGTTGTAGCACTAATTCTACCTTTTGGTACTAGGGCATTTTAACTTCGTTGTTCCTGCCAGATACAAAGAGAAGATCCTGTGTTATTCAGTGCCCTCGTTAACTTTTTTGTGGGTTGTGGTGCTTGTCACTTCGCTGCCCCGCCGGTGCACACGACTGGGCACCCCACCTCGTGTGCCATCTGCAGGGCCTCTGCCCTCGGATCACTGGTTTCGGTTTCTGGAGTGGCAACATAAACAGTTGCTCCCAAAGGACTAGCCTGAACACTTAGGTGAATATCCCCTGCACCAGCATTCCACGGAAATTCTTTCCTAGCTCTCCCAACGAGCACGGCTCCGCTCGCGACACCGTATGACGTCATCGGAGCCATAAGAGGACCTAGTCGGCGTGCTGACGTCAGTTCCACCCATTTTTTCCGTGCCACCGAGGCAAACAGGGGACCGAGACATTTTCACATGTATACATAGTATTATATATATATATATATATATATATATATATATATATATATATATTATCTACTGGCGGTCGCCAGTAGATAGTTATAGTTAGGACCTATTTTCCATAGGAAATCTGCGACATTCTATTTGAAATAACTCTCGCGTCGGTTGACGAATCTTCGCGAAATTTTCAAACTTTATGGCCCGCTCCGGTCCGCTCCTACCCTGAAAGTCTCAGGGTGATTCGTCAAGCGGGGGCCGAGAAAAAAGGGGGGTCCCAAAACGTGTTTTCCCCATTCATTTTCCCATAGGAAACTTTATGCAAGGCTACAGCCCGAACTGCTGAACGGAATTACACCAAATTTGGCAAAGAGGTAGTTCTTGGTTCAAAAAGAACCCTTTTTGTTAAATAGTGTAAATCCGTTCAGTAGTTGCTGAGAAAACCAAAAGTAAAAACACATATCTGGGCGGAGCCTAACCACACATGTCATCGTGAGATCTGATTGGCTGTCAGCACTTCATCCTGGAATTGCTGGCAGCCATCTTCGGACCAATATAAATGCATTGTAGTGAATCGAAGATTTTGAGGGTTACCAAAAGGAGAACTATAAAGGGTGATAACAGACTTTAGTTACATTAGAATTCATTTGTTGTTGGTACCATACTAATTTCAGGAATTGTGGTGTGTTCTAAGGTGATTTTACCCTGTGAAAAACCTTCAAGGATATCATGAATCATGTTTGAGAGAACTATTTTCACATGCTTGTCCCATACAGTTTTGGAAGGTGCTCCAGAAGCTAAAATGAGAGCATATTTTCTGTAAATTCACATTATCTTTCTCAGTCATGTGAGAATGAAGTCTGACATTCTCAGTAAAACATGTACATCCAACAAGGGCAGAGACTGTCAGTTGATTCCTTTGTGTTCTACTGCAGCTTCCCAGAGTGTTCTAAAGAACAACTAGAGCGCTAACAGTCTTACTTATGACAAACGTATGGCACACCTGAAGCCATCTTGATTGGAATAAACTGGTAACACTTAAAACATTTAATTTAAAAAGGAACAAAATGTGGGGGTTCATTTTGCCATAGAAATTATGGTTAGTGCTGCAAAAAGAAAATTTAGTGCATGTTTTAAGTGAGATCTCAAATCCTCTTCTATTTCATTAGAAAATTCTGACATGCAGACTGAAACAATCACTTTCAATACCAGCAGTAGACTTCCAGTTAACTCCTTGGTGAGCAGTAGCTTTACTACAGTGATCTAATGAACAACTAGAGTAATAACATTCTGAATTTATGGCAAATGTGTGACACATCTGAATGCCTTCTTGATGGAATCAAAGTAAAAACTGAAAGCATTTCCTACTGAGGAGACTGCAGTAAATGAGGAAATTAGGAAACTTCATAACAAAGAAGTCTTCCAAGATGGCCACCAGTGAAAAAGAGCCCAAATGTAGCACAAATATTACCCAGATGTAGCCCACATATAGTCCAATGACAAAAGTGTGCAAAACACTTTTTATTTTTAGTTTTTTTGCAGTTTTATGTAGTGCAGACTGGTCAGGTATTGGAGCATTGCATCTTAAAACATGACCCCCTACACTACAAAAACACCACTGCACTACCCTAAACCCTAAAACACTACCCCAGCACGACCCCCTACACTACACAAGCACCACTGCACTATCCTAAACCCTAAAACACTACCCCCAGCATGACCCCCTACACTACACAAACACCACTGCACTACCCTAAACCCTAAAACACTACCCCAACACCACTGCATTAACCTAAATCCTAAAACACTACCCCCAGCACGACCCCCTACACTATCCAAACACCACTGCACTACCCTAAAACATGACCCCCTACACTACACAAACACCACTGCACTACCTTAAACCCTAAAACACTACCCCCAGCACGACCCCCTACACTACCCAAACACCACTGCACTAACCTAAATCCTAAAACACTACCCCCAGCACGACCCCCTACACTACCCAAACACCACTGCACTACCCTAAAACATGACCCCTAAACTACACAAATACCACTGCACTACCCTAAACCCTAAAACACTACCACAGCACGACCCCTACACTACACAAGCACCACTGCACTACCCTAAACCCTAAAACACTACCCCCAGCACGACCCCCGACACTGCCTGAACACCACTGCACTGCCCTAAACCTTGAAACACCAGCCCCTGCACGACCCCCTACACTGCCCGAACACCACTGCACTGCCCTAAACCCTGAAACACATACCCTAGCACGACCCCTACACTGCCCGAACACCACTGCACTGCCCTAAACCCTGAAACACCACCCCCTTCACGACCCCCTACACTGCCCGAACACCACTGCACTACCCTAAACCCTGAAACACCACCCCCAGCATGACCCCTACACTGCCCGAACACCACTGCACTGCCCTAAACCCTGAAACACTACCCCCAGCAAGACCTCCTACACTGCCCGAACACCACTGCACTGCCCTAAACCCTGAAACACTACCCCCAGCAAGACCTCCTACACTGCCCGAACACCACTGCACTGCCCTAAACCCTGAAACATCACCCCCAGCAAGACCCCCTACACTGTCCGAACACCACTGCCTCTAAACCCTGAAACACCACCCCCAGCAAGACCCCCTACACTGCCCGAACACCACTGCACTGCCCTAAACCCTGAAACACCAGCCCCAGCACGACCCCTACACTGCCCGAACACCACTGCACTGCCCTAAACCCTGAAACACCACCCCCTGCACGACCCCCTACACTGCCCGAACACCACTGCACTGCCCTAAACCCTGAAACACCACCCCTGCACGATCCCCTACACTGCACGAACACCACTGCACTGCCCTAAACCCCGAAACACTACCCCCAGCAA
Organism: Calotriton arnoldi; assembly: GCA_963921515.1. Classification (NCBI taxonomy): domain Eukaryota; kingdom Metazoa; phylum Chordata; class Amphibia; order Caudata; family Salamandridae; genus Calotriton; species Calotriton arnoldi. Next base: position 2,145,270 of record CAWUFW010001445.1, on the reverse strand, counting down.
GACCCCTACACTGCCCGAACACCACTGCCCTAAACCCTGAAACACCACCCCAGCAAGACCCCCTACACTGTCCGTACACCACTGCACTGCCCTAAACCCTGAAACACCACCCCCAGCATGACCCCCTACACTGCCCGAACACCACTGCACTGCCCTAAACCCTGAAACACCACCCCCAGCACGACCCCCTACACTGTCCGAACACCACTGCACTGCCCTAAACCATGAAACACCAGCCCCAGCACGACCCCCTACACTGCCCGAACATCACTGCACTGCCCTAAACCCTGAAACACCACCCTCAGCACGACCCCCTACACTGCCCGAACACCACTGCACTGCCCTAAACCCTGAAACACCAGCCCCAGCACAACCCCGTACACTGCCCGAACACCACTGCACTAAACCCTGAAACACCAGCCCCAGCACGACCTCCTACACTTCCCGAAAACCACTGCACTGCCCTAAACCCTGAAACACCAGCCCCAGCACGACCCCCTACACTGCCCGAACACCACTGCACTACCCTAAACCCTCAAACACCATCCCCAGCACGACCCCCTACACTGCCCGAACACCACTGCACTGCCCTAAACCCTGAAACACCAGCCCCAGCAAGACCCCTACACTGCCCGAACACCACTGCACTGCCCTAAACCCTGAAACACCCCCAGCAAGACCCCTACACTGCCCGAACACCACTGCACTAAAGCCTGAAACACCACCCCCAGCAAGACCACCTACACTGGCCGAACACAACTGCACTGCCCTAAACCCTGAAACGCCACCCCCTGCATGACCCCCTACACTGCCCGAACACCACTGCACTGCCCTAAACCCTGAAACACCACCCCTCAGCACGACACTCTACACTGCCCGAACACCACTGCACTGCCCTAAACCCTGAAACACCACCCCCAGCACGACCCCCTACACTGCCCGAACACCACTGCACGGCCCTAAACCCTGAAACACCACCCCCTGCACGACCTCCTACACTGCCGGAACACCACTGCACTGCCCTAAACCCTGAAACATCAACCCCAGCAAGACCCCCTACACTGCCTGAACACCACTGCCCTAAACCCTGAAACACCACCACCTACACTGCACGAACACCACTGCACTGCCCTAAACCCTGAAACACCACCTCCAGCAAAACCCCCTACACTGCCTGAACACCATTGCTCTGCCCTGAATCCTGAAACACTAGCCCCAGCACGACCCCCTACACTGCCCAAACACCACTGCACTGCCCTAAACCCTGAAACACCACCCCCAGCACGACCCCCTACACTGCCCGAACACCACTGTACTGCCCTAAACCCTGAAACACCAGCCCCAGCAAGACCCCCTACACTGCCCGAACACCACTGCACTGCCCTAGACTCTGAAACACCAGCCCCAGCAAGACCCCCTACACTGCCCGAACACCACTGCACTGCCCTAAACCCTGAAACACCAGCCCCAGCATGACCCCCTACACTGCCCGAACACCACTGCACTGCCCTAAACCCTGAAACACCAGCCCCAGCACGACCACCCACACTGCCCGAACACCACTGCACTGCCCTAAACCCTGAAACACCAGCCCCAGCACAACCCCCTACACTGCCCGAACACCACTGCACTGCCCTAAACCCTGAAACACCACCCCCAGCACGACCCCCTACACTGCCCGAACACCACTGCCCTAAACCCTGAAACACCACCCCCTACACTGCCCGAACACCACTGCACTGCCCTAAACCCTGAAACACCACCCCAGCACGACCCCCTACACTGCCCGAACACCACTGCACTGCCCTAAACCCTAAAACACCACCCCCAGCATTACCCCCTACACTGCCCAAACACCACTGCACTGCCCTAAACCCTAGAACACTACCCCCAGCACGACCCCCTACACTACCCGAACACCACTGCACTACCCTAAACCCTAAAATACTACCCCCAGCACAACCCCCTACACTACCCGAACACGACTGCACTGCCCTAAACCCTCAAACACTCCCCCAGCACGACCCCCTACACTACCCGAACACCACTGCACTGCCCTAAACCCTAAAACACTCCCCCAGCACGACCCCCTACACTACCCGAACACCACTGCACTGCCCTAAACCCTAAAACACTCCCCAGCACGACCCCTACACTACCCAAACACCACTGCACTGCCCTAAACCCTAAAACTCTACCCCCGCATGACCCCCTACACTACCCAAACACCAATGCACTACCCTAATCCCTAAAACACTACCCCCGCATGACCCCCTACACTACCCTAAACCCTAAAACACTACCCCCGCACGACTCCCTACACTACCCAAAGACCACTGCACTACCCTAAACCCTAAAACACTACCTCCTACACTACACAAACACCACTGCACTACCCTAAACCCTAAAACACTACCCCCTACACTACACAAACACCACTGCACTACCCTAAACCCTAAAATACTCCCCCCAGCACGACCCCCTACACTACCCGAACACGACTGCACTGCCCTAAACCCTCAAACACTCCCCCAGCACCACCCCCTACACTACCCGAACACCACTGCACTGCTCTAAACCCTAAAACACTCCCCCAGCACGACCCCCTACACTACCCGAACACCACTGCACTGCCCTAAACCCTAAAACACTTCCCCAGCACGACCCCCTACACTACCCGAACACCACTGCACTGCCCTAAACCCTAAAACACTCCCCCAGCACGACCCCTACACTACCCAAACACCACTGCACTGCCCTAAACCCTAAAACTCTACCCCCGCATGACCCCCTACACTACCCAAACACCAATGCACTACCCTAATCCCTAAAACACTACCCCCGCATGACCCCCTACACTACCCTAAACCCTAAAACACTACCCCCGCACGACTCCCTACACTACCCAAAGACCACTGCACTACCCTAAACCCTAAAACACTACCTCCTACACTACACAAACACCACTGCACTACCCTAAACCCTAAAACACTACCCCCTACACTACACAAACACCACTGCACTACCCTAAACCCTAAAAACTACCCCCAGCACGAACCACTACACTACCCAAACACCACTGCACTATCCTAAACCCTAAAAAACTACCCCCAGCAGTATCCCTACACTACTCAAACACCACTGCACTACCCTAAACCCTAAAACACTACCCCCAGCAGTACCCCCTACACTACCCAAACACCACTGCACTACCCTAAATCACTACCCCCAGCACGACCCCCTACACTACCCAAACACCACTGCACTACCCTAAACCCTAAAACACTACCCCCAGCACGACCCCCTACACTACCCAAACACCACTGCACTACCCTAAACCCTAAAACAATCCCCCAGCACAACTCCCTACACTACCCAAACACCACTGCACTACCCTAAACCCTAAATCTACCCCCAGCATGACCCCCTACACTACACAAACACCACTGCACTACCCTAAACCCTAAAACACTACCCCCAGCACGACCCTCTTCACTACCTAAACACAACTGCACAATTTGTTACAGGCGTTGCAACGCAGGCCTGTGGTGCTTACTGGAAGTACCTAGTGCACTAGTTGGGCCCCAGGGACCCTCAGGATTCAAGGTGACCTAATCCCCCAACTTAAAACGCACCACGGGGCGCGTTTGCACAGTGGTGAAGGGAGGGGTGGGGCCTCAGGTGACATGTGCGCAAACACGCCCTGTGGTGCATTTTAAGTTGGGGAATTAATTCCCTTTGAATCCTGAGGGACCCTGGGGGCCAACTAGCCCACCAGGTACCTTCAGTAAGCACAACAGAGTTGCGTTGCAGAGAGGTGAAAAAGGTGCGTGGCCTCGGAACGCCTCTCTGCAACTCAGCTCTGTGGTCCTAACTGTAGGTACCTGGGGGGCTAGTTGGGCCCAGGGACCCTCAGAATTCAAGGGGACTTAATCCCGCAACCTAAAACGCGCCACGGGGTGCGTTTGCACACATGTCACCTCAGGCCCCCTCCCTTCACCACTGTGCAAACGCGCCCTGTAGCGCGTTTTAAGAGGTAGTTTTAATCCCCCTGCCCTATTATGTACTAGGGACTTGCAGAGGAGGTCATGCTAATCACAGGGGTACCCTAACGCATAGTGTTCCCTAGTGTATGTAGGTGTTTTCACTGTATTCTAAGTGTCTTTTAGCATAGCACTGGCTCTGGTTAGTCAGAGTCAGTTACCACCAGTACCCGTCTGAAAAAGTTGTGGGCACAGGATGATTTTGAAACAAGGCCTCTTTCTGCTCCTCTGTTGGTTCTTTCTGCACATCTTTTGCTTCTTTCTGTGTGTTTTTTCTTCTTTCTTCACGTCCTACCTCTGTAGGCATAGTTAGAAACTAGCATTTAAAAAACCCTTTGAAATTCACTTAAAAAACATAGGTTTCAGGCACGTTATAGTTAGAAATTAGCATTTAAAAAACCTTTGAAATTCACTGAAAAAACCATAGGTTTTAGGGACAGTTATAGTTAGTTGGACATTTCACTCGTACAAAACCATAGAAATTCCCCCGTTGTAGTTAGTTCAGCTAACTAACTCGCGCCCCCGCAATGCACTGCTGATGACGTCACATATTACATCACTCATGACATGGTCAGTGACATCACTCATGACATCACTGATGACATCACTGATGACATCACTGATGACATCACTGATGACATCACTGATGACATCACTGATGACATCACTGATGACATCACTGATGACATCACTGATGACATCATCCTTGTGATAGAGTGGCAGACCTCTCACCCTAATATAACCGTTGATACACACTCAAAAATACAAACTAACATTTTCAAAACAATGGACATACCAATACCAGTTACAACACACCTATTCAGTAATTCCAAGATCTACACACACATCCACTCATTCACCAACAGTCCCTATACAGTCACTCATACATGTACTCACTCATCATATGTACTCATACACCTATACATCCTGTTACACACCGCCACTCATCCATAGAGTTACTCACACACAGTCACATATGCAAACAAAGTATCAAACATCCATTTACTTGCATATACAGTTATACACACACACTACCACACTTACTTCTACAGAAACTTACACATACTTACTCTCTTAAACAATCACTTATAGAAACACCTACTGATTTGTACAGGAACTCTTCCAATCTCTCACTCTCACATATACTCACTTATATACACCAATACTCACATATACTAGTTTAAAACATATGTAGTTACTCATAAATACACTATTGAGACAGTCATTCACTCACTAACACACCCATACACATAATCATCCACCTATACAGTCCTGCACACATGCTGTCTTCAACACATACAAACAGTGAGTCACTCATTCATGCATCTATGCACTAAGTAATACCCCCCACCGAACCATACAGACACTCAGACACTCATACTGATACTCAAAAAACCAACTAATAACCCATATAGACACTCATGTACCTACTCACCAACCCATGCAGCCACTTATACACAAAGTGAGAGACTGATACAGATATTTTCTTATTTAAACATTACTCACTAACCCATGTATTCACCAAGATACACTTAGTCAGTTATACAATCAATTTTACAAAGAAAAATCATCCATTTAGACACTTATATACCCATTTATTCTTCCATCGACCTTGAGATATACATATATAAAACATTTGTAATTTTCAGAAAAACACACATTCACTGGATGATGTCATCAGTGATCTCATCAGTGATGTCATTTGAGATGTCATCAGTGATGTAATATGTGACGTCAGCAGTGCATTGCGGGCGCGCGAGTTATAGTTAGCTGAACTAACTATAACGGGGGAATTTCTATGGTTTTGTACGAGTGAAATGTCCAACTATAACGCCCCTGAAACCTATGGTTTTTTCAGTGAATTTCTAAGGTTTTTTAAATGCTAATTTCTAACTATAACGTGCCTGAAACCTATGGTTTTTTCAGTGAATATATATATATATATATATATATATATATATATTTATTATACTATGAATACATGTGAAAATGTCTCGGTTCCCTGTTTGCCTCGGTGGCACGGAAAAAATGGGTGGAACTGATATCAGCACGCCGACGAGGTCGTCTTATGGCTCCGATGACGTCATACGGTGTCGTGAGCGGAGCCGTGCTCGTTGACGTGGGAGAGCTAGGAAAGAATTTCTGTGGAATGCTGGTGCAGGGGATATTCACCTAAGTGTTCAGGCTAGTCCTTTGGGAGCAACTGTTTATGTTGCCACTCCAGAAACCGAAACCAGTGATCCGAGGGCAGAGGCCCTGCAGATGGCACACGAGGTGGGGTGCCCAGTCGTGTGCACCGGCGGGGCAGCTAAGTGACAAGCGCCACAACCCACAAAAAAGGTAACAAGGGCACTGAATAACACAGGATCTTCTCTTTGTATCTGGCAGGAACAACGAAGTTAAAATGCCCTAGTACCAAAATGTAGAATTAGTGCTACAACGGTCTTCAAGAGGACCTGCGATGCCGCTTCTGCCTTCCGTACCCTGGAGGCTTCACATGGGTCACGCGGTACAGTCATACTGCGGTGGGACGCACACTCGTTGACCTCTCATGGCACTGCTCCACACTTCAGGGAGGACGCTTTCCATTAGCTATGTTTTCTGATGACATGTCGCGCCGGCCCCGTCCAACAACAGAACTCCTTTAGATCCAAACAGACTCTTCCACTCTCTCACCGGAAGTGAAACCAGGCCACGCAGACACTTTCACAATACAACAGCCGGGAATCCACTTTTCGGTAAAAAAAACACATTCCTTCCTCCTAATTAATCAAATAAACGTCTCACTGAAGAACAGGGGCCAGCTTCGATCGGTAAACTGCCGTTACGACTTTTTTACTTTGCGATACCATTACAACGCATGCATTACCACGCATGTGTTGTACATCACGAAGTCATTACTATGCATTTTTTTAGACCGCATGGTCATTTACCACGCATGCCTTTACAACAAATTTTGTTGTAAAGGTATGTATGGTAAATGACCATGCGTTCTAAAAAACATGTAGACGATCCATGTTGTAAGGAAACAGAGGCTGTTCCGTTTCCTCACAACGACGTGCACCGCCCCTCAGAGATGACGTGAAGCAGGAACCACGAGTAGAGAGGAACCATGAGGAGTGAGAGGTAAGGGGGATTGGGCATGGGGTGGGGGTTTCTTTTCTAGGGTTTAGGGTAGTGCAGTGGTGTTTGGGTGGTGTAGGGGGTCGTGCTGGGGGTAGTGTTTTAGGGTTTAGGGTAGTGCAGTAGTGTAGGGGGTCATGCTGGGGGTAGTGTTTTAGGGTTTAGGGTAGTGCAGTGGTGTATGGGTAGTGTAGGGGTCGTGCTGGGGTAGTGTTTTAGGGTTTAGGGTAGTGCAGTGGTGTTTGTGTAGTGGGTCATGCTGGGGGTAGTGTTTTATGGTTTAGGGTAGTGCACTGGTGTTTGGGTAGTGTATGGGGTCATGCTGGGGGTAGATTTAGGGTTTAGGGTAGTGCAGTGGTGTTTGGGTAGTGTAGGGAGTCGTGCTGGGGGTAGTGTTTTAGGGTTTAGGGTAGTTCAGTGGTATTTGTGTAGTGTAGGGGTTGTGCTGGGGGTAGTGTTTTAGGGTTTATGTTAGTGCAGTGGTGTTTGGGTAGTGTAGGGGGTAGTGCTGGGGTAGTGTTTTAGGGTTTAGGGCAGTGCAGTGGTGTTTGTGTAGTGTAGGGGGTCGTGTTTTAGGGTATAGGGTAGTGCAGTGGTGTTTGGGTAGTGTAGGGGGTCATGCTGGGGTTAGTGTTTTAGGGTAGTGCAGTGGTGTTAGGGTAGGGGGTCGTGCTGGGGGTAGTGTGTTAGGGTTTAGGGTAGTGCAGTGGTGTTTGTGTAGTGTGGGAGGTCATGCTGGGGGTATATTTAGGGTTTAGTGTAGTGCAGTGGTGTTTGGGTAGTGTAGGGAGTCGTGCTGGGGGGTAGTGGTTTAGGGCAGTGGTGTTTGGGTAGTGTAGGGAGTCGTGCTGGTGGTAGTGTTTTAGGGTAGTGCAGTTATGTTTGGGTAGTGTAGGGTGTCGTGCTGGGGGTAGTGTTTTAGGGTTTAGGGTAGTGCAGTGGTGTTTGGGTAGTGGAGGGGATAGTGTTTTAGGGTTTAGGGTAGTACGCCCAACCAGTCACAATATCCGTGGACAAAGGGGATCCTGACTCTTTGGAACGCTCCGTCAATTGAATAATTTGGGTCAAGGGCCCTACCACGTCCAAGACCTATCAATTCCTTTCTTGGGATCCCTCATATACTTGGAGAAAAAGGTACATAGTTTCTCATCAATTTCAGGCGTGTGTGCCACCTTCCCCTTCAGTGAGGGCCTGGGGCATTCTCCCCTCATCCTATTCCTGACCTCCCTTTCAAGGGGTTGATGGATTTTCCCCACCACATACTCTGCCACTTTGGCGTCAGGTGTCCACTCTGCCGACCTAGGATGGTAAATTTGGGTAGGCTCGAACATGTCTGAGTGGACCCCGTCCCCAACCGGGGACTGAGAGGAGTGGGACTCTAGACGCCAGGGACGCCCCGAGTCCTTATCCTCATCAGAGGAGAAATCGTCCTCAGATACACCCTCTCCCTCTAAGGGAAACCCACCGTCGGGTCTACAATAGTGGTGACAGTGTCGCAATTTTCTCCAGGCCCCTCCTCCCGGCAGGGTGCATGTTTTAGCGTTCGCGCACTCTTGAGGAAGGTCTCCGTAAGTTTATCAAATCCTTCCAAGTGCCCCGCGTTATGCTTAACGGCCCTTTTATTCCCTATCTGGGAGCTACTTGGACCCGCCACCACCAGATCTGGGTCACTGAACACCCCAGGGATGCTTTTTGCCAGCTTATCAACCTGATCCCTAAACGAGCCAGCGCCCTAGAAATAGCCAGAGAGAGGGCTTGGTCCACTGCTGGAGGGAGAAGTTGGGGGGCCATTCCTCCTCCACTTCCTGGTAGTAGGAGTAAAAATGGTCTTCTGGAGAAGACATGATAGCAGAGGGTGGGGGCACAGAACAAATGCTCTTAAAATCCTTAAGACAGCCCCCTCGCCGGTGCTCCAACAGCTGGGCTTTCCCCGAAGCGGTTATAAGAATAGACTGAGGCGCAATACCAATTACCACCACCAGGTGGCGCTGGTCACTAACGTGGCCGTGTGGGGAAATTAGGCGAGTGTTGCTCGGGAATCAAGCGGACACTAAAGGAGTGACAGGATTCCCAAACGCGCGTAAAGACCAGCGGGAGCGCTCGACGGAGCTGCCTCACTCGGACCAGACGCGCCTGACAGGATCTCACCGCGCGCAGAGCACACAGCGGGAGAACTGCGAGGGGGAGAACGCGCTCGGGCAAGAGCCTGCTGCGCAGGGAATATGAAACAATGCCAAGGCAATAATGCTAATAACGTGCACAAGAAACCGCTAAACAAACAGCAACGTCAGATTAAGCCAAGAATGTAAGGAATGCACTTAACTGATGAGCAGTGAAGAAAGAGGAAGCGTAAGGGACGTCCGATATTATATACGATGGACTGTGATATGATTGGACTATAGTTGCCTTGGAGACTACCCCCTAATGGTTCATGGGTTGTGTACCCTCACCAAAATGGAAGATCTTCACTTAGTGTGATTCCAGTGTTTACAGCGGTATTCATTTACTATTAAAATATAGTATTTATTTAGTATGCATGAAGACTCTGTAGTATGCCCACAAGCCGAAATATGCAAATGAGGGAATACTAGTTCTACTCAGCTACCCTTCAAATACATGGATACTTCAATTGATAGCTAAAAGAAGACTAGTAGTATTCTAGAAGAATAGTATGTGAAGCTTAGTAGTATTCTGTTAGGGTTTATTTGCAGCTCTTGTGCTATTTCAAGAGCAAAATGAAGGCTAGTCTCATTGATTGTGACCACTGTTTGAAGACTAGTGGTATTCTTTGTGAGCAATATCTGAATACTAACGGCAATGATTGTGAAGACTCAAGTAAGACTAGCAGAATTTAAAGTGAATGTTAATTGAACACTATTGTGCTATTTCAAGAGCAAAATTAAGGCTAGTCTCATTTATTGTGACCGCTAATTGAAGATTAGTGGCATCTTTGTGAGCAATATCTGAAGACTAATGGCAATGACTGTCAAGAGTTAAGTAAGACTAGCAGAATTCAAATTGAATGTTAATTAAACACTAGTCGCATTAATTCTGATTAATTTATAGCAATTTTATTCATTTGGTTGCTTGCACAAGGCTTCTTTTAATGATGGCTTTTGGACAAAATTTTATGTGTTACATATCTTGGGAGTCAATGATTCTAATACGCCGGTTACAAACTCATTAGTCATGCATTTAGTAAGCATTTTATAATTGTGGTATGTGAGAAGACCGGAGCAAGAGATCGTAGGAGAAGCAAAGGAGCCGACCCAGACATACACAGGATTGTACCAGGAGACCCCTCCTCCTGCAGGTAGAGAGCCAGTTGAATTGTCGAGAACCTGACTGAATTCCCACTTGGTCCATGACAAGACAGAATCACCACCATTTGTTTTCAGGTTACCCAAAATGAGCAATTGTGCAAAATTCAATTAGTTGTCAGATAAAAACGTAATTGTTCTAATTCCTCCTGTGTTTATTGTCCACCAGACTCCATTAATGTTAGAACTTGTAAAAACAATTCACTAAACACGTTTGTACAAGGCGTTTATGGCACTGACTTGTAAATTTTTTTAAAGGAAATGCAGTTCGACACAAAAGTGTGTGATATGACATTTCAATGATATTTGCCTATGGAAGAGCTATTGGCTTTGCCAATGTGTTTTAGACATGTTGTGCACTAGCTAGTGGTGTGGAGTGTTGCAGTGTGGAATTGCGAAGAGTGGAATAGAGTGTTGTAGAATGGAGTGGCAGATAGTGTCATGTATTGGAGTGACAGAGTGGAGTCGCGTAGAGCGGCGGACAGTGGAGTGGCATAGAGCAGAGTTACTAATCTGTTGCTGCATAGTGGAAGTCCTTTTGTGAAGGTTGATGGGTCACCTTTCTGTAGCCTATTGCTGTATTTGAGTTTTAAAGTAGTACTAATGGAGTGAAACCTTCGCTAAGCCAGTGTCAACAACAATAAAAATGCCGAAATAATAAATGCAAAAATATGTCACAAAATGTGCTGCATTAGTCTACAAAATTTGCCTTTTCTTACCACATAATTTAGTCAACTATGCCCCATGATTTGGTCCTCTTCAGCTGCATAATTCCAGTGGCCCCTACATAGATTGACAATTTCTTGAGATAATGGAAATACTGTTGCCTGTTGATTCTCAAATATTTACCAGCAGCAGCAAATAAGAAGAAAAATGTTTAGTGGTGAGTAGTGTTACTAGGATGTGTTGTGAGTGGGTGATGGTATAGTAAGCAAGAAGCACAGTGGCTTTGAGTAGGGTCTGGCAAAACTGAGAGGGATATTGAGTGATTTTGTTAATGACTGCAGATTAGTGTAAATGTTAGTGAAGCATGTAATATATGCAAAGGAGCTAGTTCTCTGTGCGGGAACATTGACAAGGTATAGTGATTGAGAGGCATGTGATGCTGGAGGAAGGAGTGCCATGCAGGTTGCATCAGGTTTATGAGACAAAACTATATTACAGAAACATCTTATGTGGAGTCCTAGGCTTCATTTAACACAAAGTATTTTGAGAGTTACAGTCTTGGATTCATTTTAGCGAACAAATTGTACTAACAAAGTGAACAATTTGTAAAAGCAAAGCCAAGAAACAAATGTGTGTCAAGGTGACATGATGTTTTATAATGACCTTTCGCAAGTGCTTGGGCTGAGTATGGTTGGCAGTATTGGTGCAGCCACAAACTAGTTGGGTTTTCTAGATGAGGAATACAGAATATCTGGGAATGCTTGGTGTAAGGTTGGTGGGGTTGGATGATATGTTTCTAGTACTATGGATGAGTATTACTGTAGGGCTATAGTGTACTGGGCCAGAGGTTAAACAGTGCAGGCACAATGGTTTTCTAGGTGACAGTGATAAAGCTGGATGTAAATAAAGGGTACAGTGACCGCAAGATGCAAGGTATCCAGGGGTGGGTATTGGTATGGCTGGTACAATGATCTGGCTGCATGACATGGGTTATGAGTGATGAGGAGCAAGAACAACTGGATAGGCTGAGGTTGGGGTGTCACCACTGAATCTCCTGGGGGCATGCATACGGTGTAGGAAGAGTCTAGGTTTAACAGGTTTTAAAATGATATGGACCCTTGAGCTGTGCAGGGTGCTGGGGACAAGAGTGCAATTGGTGAGGCTTGGAGCAACTGATCGGTTGCTCCAAGCCAACTCCCAAAACTGGATGACAAGAAACCACCTCAAACAACTCACTCAAAACGGAATTGCTCTTAATCACCCCAACAAAGTGACCCCTCGACATCAAAGATTGGATGAAACATCTAACAGCCTTCAATTGCCTTCCACAAGTTATAAATAGAACGAGATCACTGGGAATTGCACTCAACAAGAATCTCATCATGCAAGAGCACATCAGCACAGCCATCAAAGGAGCCAACCTTCAAATTAGCATTCTAAGAAGAATAAAACCCTTCCTCCTCTTAGACCTCAAAACAGCTGTACAAGCTCTAGTAATCCCCAGGTTAGAATATGGAAGTACTACCTTATTTGGTCTGCCTAGATCCAAACTGGCTTCACTAAATGCGACCCTTAATTCTGCTGCAAGACTCATCACTGGATCCAAAACAAAATAACCACATCACTCCCGATCTGAAGACGCTAAACTGGCTTGCTTATGATGCAAGGATACAGCTGAAAATTGCTTGCTTGACACAAAGCACTGCACTTTAACACACCGAAGTACATAGCTGACAAACTGGAACTGTCCAGTGGCTGCAGATCCTCTAGGAAGGCCAGTACCTTACTGTTAAAAACACAGACACACAGAAATTTGGGGGAAAAAACCTACAACCGAAACTTCTCCGGAATGGCCCCCAGAATCTGTAACTCCCTTTCCCCTGATATCAGACTGAATCCATCAATCACCTCATTCAAAAAAGAAGTCAAACTATTTCTGATGAACAAATATCTACACTAGAACGCTCTGACTCAGCATATAAAATGTAACTGACACAATGTCCCATCCTGGGCTCGCACATCGGCTCAGTGATTAACTCATGGAACTCCTCCCGATTTGCAATGGCTATTGACAGCATTTTGTGCTTGGTTGTCATATTTTCGTCTTGCCTAACCAATTGTAAAGCGCTCCGATACCCCATTAGGGTCAAGTCTGCGCTATATAAAACTTTATAAATAAAACAATTACTAACCTTACCTCCAGTAAGTCCCACACAGCGAGATTGCTAAGAGGTCTTTGGAGGCCATGCCCCCTTTCTCCACCACTCCGCAAACGCGGCTCCTGGCACACTAGTTGGGGGATGAAGTCCACTTTACTCCTGAGGGACCTTTGGAGGCCAAGAAGCCCTCCTTGTACCTCCTGTAAGTCCTACACAGCGGGATTCCTGAGAGCTGGTTGGAGGCCCATCCCCCTTTCTCCACCACTCTGCAAACGCCATTACTGCTTAAAAAACTATAGACATTCACTGAAAAAAAATAAAGGTTACAGGGGCGTTATAGTTAGGAAATGGAGATTGAAAAAACTTTAGTAGTTCAATGAAAAAACCAAAGGTTACAGGGACGTTTTAGTTAGGCTCAGGTTTCACTTGAACAAAACCAGTGAAATTCAGCCGTTAGAGTTAGCTGAGCTAACTATAACTTGCGCCCCCCGCAGTGCACCACTTATGACCTCACGTATTACATCACTCATGACATGGTCAGTGACATCACTGATGACATCATCCACAAAATCGCTAACGCACCCACTCACACCCCCATATAACTCACCTATACAGCCATGCATACACCCACTCACTCACTAATACAGCCACTGATATATTCACTCATACACCCATACAATCACTCACACACTGGGTTAGTCAGCTGTAGAGCTACTGACACCTACTCACTCACCCATACAGTCAATCACACAGCCACTTACTCACCCATACAATTACACACCCCCACTTCATATGCATACAGATACTAACAGGGACTCACTCACATACAGTCGCTGACAAGCACACACTCACCCATACAGCCACTTACATACCCCACTGCTCACCTATACTGCCCATTACATACCCAGGTACTCACCCATATACCACTGGCACATCCATTCACTCACCCACACAGCCATACACACACTCACCCATACAGCCCCTCACATGCATTCACTAACCCATACAGCTACTGACTCACCCACTCATTCATCAATACAGGCAGACACACACCCCCTCACCCACCCACCCAGACAGGTACTCAGACAACTAATCAATCACCCATACAGCCACTCATGTACCCACTCACACACCCATACAACCACTTAGACACCAACTGACAGACTGATACAGACATTCACACAACCAGTCACTCACCCATACATTCTCTGAGACAGCTAATCACTCACTTATACAGTCAATCACACACCCACTGAATCATCCAGACAGGCACTCATACACCCAGCGACTCACCAAAACACCTTGGTATATATATTTAACACTCAAACTCTATAAAAACAGTCAGTCACTGGATGTCATCAGTGATGTCATTAGAGATGTCAGTGATGTAATACGTGAGGTCATAAGCAGTGCATTGCAGGGGCATGAGTTATAGTGAGCTCAGCTAACTATAACTGCTGAATTTTACAAGTTTCATACAAGTGAAACCTGAGCTAACTATAACAGCCCTGCAACCTTTGGTTTTGTCAGTAAAAAAAAAAAAAAAAAATATATATATATATATATACACACATTATCTACTGGCGGTCGCCAGTAGATAGTTATAGTTACAACCTATTATCCATAGGAAATCCGCGACATTCTATTTGAAATAACTCTCTTGCCGGTTGACGTATCTTCGCAAAATTTTCAAACTTTATGGCCCGCTCTGGTCCGCTCCTACCCTGAAAGTCTCGGGGGATTCGTCAAGCGGGGGCCGAGAAAAAGGGGGTCCCAAAACGCGTTTTCCCCATGCAATTTTTCATAGGAAACTTTAGACACGGCTACAGCCCGAACTGCTGAACGGAATTACACCAAATTTGGCAAAGAGGTAGTTCTTGGTTCAGAAAGAACCCTTTTTGTTAAATGGTGTAAATCCGTTCAGTAGTTGCTGAGAAAATCAAAAGTAAAAAGATAGTGATATCTAGGGCCGCGGATCCTCCCGAGCACGAGCTGCATGTTAATTGGCTGTCAGCTGGCTGTCAACATTCCGATTCAGGAAATGTTGGCAGCCATTTTGTCCCTCGGTAGAACCGAGGGACAGAAACAAGTGCGCAAAGCGCACAAAGGGGGCAGGGTAGAAACACCCTGACCCCCTAGGTCTGCTCAGGGGGTCCCACAAGGACCCCCTGGGCAAAAATTTTTTTTTCTTTTTTTCTTTTAAATCGGCAGGATGCGCTCAGGGAGCGCGAACCCTGCTGAAAAAAAATCGAAGCGCGGTCTCCGCGCTTCGATGTTAGTTGGCCCCGGGTGGGCCAAGTCCCGGGGGCATGCTGGGGGGTTAATTTTATGTGTGGGGGCCTCTAAGGGCCCCCAAGCCCCAGGGACCACCACCCCCGGGTCTTTATGTATAATGAAGCGGGAGGGCTCTGAGCCCTCCCGCAGCCCCGAGGACCACCACCTCCCCGGGGCTTCTTTTTCAAAATTAAAAACCTGTGTGGGGGCTCCAGCCCCCACACGCCCCGGGACTACCACCTCCCGGGGCACTAAGAAAAATTAAAATGGGGGTCCGTTTTGGACCCCCAAGCCCCGGGGACCACCACCTCCCCGGGGCTTTCAAAATGTAAAGAGGGGGCCGTGCGGCCCCCCTCCTGGAGCCCTTGATGGCCCTGGGGACCACCACCCCCCAGGGCCGGCTCCTGCAGTGTCCCGGGGTGCCTACCCCGGGACACTGCTGTTTGCAATGACAGGACGGGAGCCTCGCGGCTCCCGTCCTGTCATTGCAAACTTGCTTTGGATATTGGAAGAGAGGCAGGAAACCTGCTCTCTCTTCCAATATCCAAGCACATTGCTTTCCACATGGGGAGCAGCATGTTAGCTGCTCCCCATGTGTAAAGCAATGCCGGCTCCCGTAGGACACGGGGAGCCGGCGGGACTGTGGGGGGCTTGGGGACCCCCCACAGTCCCCAACGAGAGGCCAGGCCCCGTGGGATGGGGTCCCCGGGGCCATAAGTGGCCACGGAGGGGGGCCACGCAGCCCCCCTCCCCAAAGGAAAAAAAAAGTGCAAGGCCGGCCCCGGGGGATGGGGTCCCCGGGGCCTTAAATGGCCTGAGGGGGGCCACGCAGCCCCCCTCCAAATAAGAAAAAAAAGGAGGCCATGCCCCGGGGGATGGGGTCCCCGGGGCCAATACAGGCCCAGGGAAGGGGGGCCACGCGGCCCCCTTCCCGTTTTTTTATTTTATTTTAATAAAAAAAAAAAAGGGGTAAGGCCCTGGGGGATGGGGTCCCCAGGGCCTAAAAATAGGAAAAAGGGGGGCCACACAGCCGCCCTTCAGGGGAAAAAAAAAAAAAAACGATCGGGCCCGCAGGCCCCGCCCCTTCCTTCACCACTCTGCAAACGCGCCCCTGGCGCGTTTGCAGAGGGGAACGATTCCCCTTGAATACTGGGGGTCCCTGGGGCCAACTAGCCCACCAGGAACCTCCCAGTATGCGCCAGGGGCTGCCTTGCAGAGAGGTGTACAGAGGCCACGCCCCTTTTACACCTCTCTGCAACGCAGCTCTGTGGCGCTTTTTGGAGGAACATGGTGGGCTAGTTGGACTCCAGGGACCCTCAGGATTCAAGGGGAGTTAATCCCCCCCCCCCGACTTAAAATGCGCCACGGGGCGCGTTTGCACAGTGGTGAGGGGGCGGGACTTCAGGTGACATGTGTGCAAACAGGCCCCGTGGCTCATTTTAAGATGGGGAATTAAATCCCCTTCAATCCTGAGGGTCCCTGAGGGCCAACTAGCCCAACAGGTACGTCCAGAAAGCACCACAGAGCTGCGTTGCAGAGAGGTGTAAAAGGGGTGTGGCCTCTGTACATGTCTCTGCAACGCAGCCCCCTGGCGCATACTGGAGGTTCCTGGTGGGCTAGTTGGCCCGTAGGGACCCTCATGATTCAAGGGGACTTAATCCCCCAACTTAAAACGCGCCACGGGGCGCGTTTGCACAGATGTTACCTCAGGCCCCGCCCCCTCCCTTCACCATTGTGCAAATATTCCTCTAAAATCAGCCGAAATCAGAATTCTGATTTACTCACCTGTTATCAGGAGAGACCTCAGTGCTGCATCTTTCAGCCCAGTACTGGTCCTGAAAAGTAATTTTAACCGTACTTACCGGTAACTTGAATTTCCTTCATAGGCTAACATTGACTGGTTTCACTTGGAAATTCTTCTAAGTGTGGAGTTTTGGAACATTAAAATATTCCTCTAAAATCAGCCGAAATCCGAATTCCGATTTACTCACCTGTTATCAGGAGAGACCTCAGTGCTGCATCTTTCAGCCCAGTACTGATCCTCAAAAGTAATTTTAACCGTACTTACCGGTAACTTGAATTTCCTTCATAGGCCAACATTGACTGGTTTCACTTGGAAATTCTTCTAAGTGTGGAGTTTTGGAACTTTAAAATATTCCTCTAAAATCAGCCAAAATACGAATTCCGATTTACTCACCTGTTATCAGGAGAGACCTCAGTGCTGCATCTTTCAGCCCAGTACTGATCCTCAAAAGTAATTTTAACCATACTTACCGGTAACTTGAATTTCCTTCAATAGGATATCATTGTCTGGTTTTCAGCAGAAAAGTTTCAAAGTGTCGATTTTCACAAACTACAAATATTCCTAAAAAATCGCCTGTATGATTTAAACGCATTCTTTCAACTGTTTACAGGAGATGCACCAGTGCTGGATCCAGGATCCAACACTGAGTAAGAAAAAGTAACGATAACAGTTTTTAACTTCTAAGTGAATTTCCTTCCATAGGATAACATTGGTGATTCTATGAGAAAAAGTTTCTAAGTGTGAACTTTTAAAGTACAATAATATTCCTTAAAAATCACTACTGTAACCAAAACGCTTTTACTCAACTGTTTACAGGAGATGTCCCAGGACTGAATCTAGGATCCAGTAATGTGGTTAGAAAAGTAATCCATAAAGTAACTAATTGCATTTAACTAGAAATTCACATTGAGCTGAATGTTGCATTGTGTTTGAAAATGTGTTGCCCATTGCAACAACTGTAACTACTGTACTTAAAAGTCTATTGCCTATGTGCAAAGTAATTAAACTAAAGTAATTCATTCTGAGAAAGTATTTTTTGTAATGTAATGTATAATGTAATTACAATGTAATTTAAAAAATAAAATATGTAAAAAAAAAATTTCTAAAAAATTTGGAAATCAGTATGAAAAATTTTTATATAACATTTAATACATTTAAAAATTGTCATTTACAAATCCTTTGAAATTCACTGAAAAAACTGTAGGTTTCAGACATGTTATAGTTACAAATTAGCATTTAAAAAACCTTTGAAATTCACTGAAAAAACCATAGGTTTCAGGGACGTTATAGTTACAAATTAGCATTTAAAAAACCTTTGAAATTCACTGAAAAAACCATAGGTTTTAGGGACAGTTATAGTTAGTTGGACATTGCACTCGTACAAAACCCGTGAAATTCCCCCGTTATAGTTAGTCCAGCTAACTATAACTCGCGCCCCCGCAATGCACTGCTGATGACGTCACATATTACATCACTCATGACATGGTCAGTGACATCAATGATGACATCACTGATGACATCACTGATGACATCATCCACGTGATAATCTCATGCACCTCCTCACACCCTAATATAACCTTTGATACACCCACTCTAAATTACAGACTGCCATTCGCAAAACCATAGACACTCCAACACCAATAACTACATACCCACTCACTGATTCTTAGGTCTACACACACATCCACTCACTCACCCGTACAGTCACTCATACTTACGGTCACTCAGTACAGGACTATCATATGCACTCATACTCCTATATAGACACTCAAACACCGCCACTCATCCATAGAGGTACTCACACACCTAGTCAGTCATGCAAATAATTAAACACACTACCATTTACTCACCTATACAGTTATACACACACCAGCTCACTTACTCATACAAATAGTAGCACATTCTTACGCTCTTATACAATCACTGATACAAGCACACACTCATCCATACAGCCACTATCACAATCACTCACTCTCGCTTATAGCTATTTATATACTCCAACACACATATATACTGCCTTTCACATATGTAGTTACTCACACATGTACCACTGGGACATACATTCACTCACTAACACACTCTTACACACATTTACCCACCCATACAGTCTATCACAGTTCTACTCTTGAAACCATCCACCCAGTGAATCACCCACTCACACATCTATGCACAGAGTTGCACACACCCCTCCCACACAAACACTCAGGCACCCATACAGATACTCAGACAAGCATTCAATAACTCATATAGACACTCATGTAGCTATTCACAAACACATGCAGCCACTTACACAGCAACAGACGGATACAGACATTCACCCAGTTTAGTCACTAACCCATGCATTCAGTAAGATACGTTAAATCACTCACTTATAGAGTCAGTCACGCACCTACTAAATCATCCATACAGACACTTACACACCCACTCATTCTTCAATACGTCTTTTCCTATATATATTAAAAATATTTAAACTTTACAGAAACACACAGTCACTGGATGATGTCATCAGTGATGTCATCAGTGATGTCATCAGTGATGTCACTGACCATGTCATGAGTGATGTAATATGTGACGTCATCAGCAGTGCATTGCGGGGCGCGAGTTATAGTTAGCTGGACTAACTATAACGGGGAATTTCACGGGTTTTGTACGAGTGCAATGTCCAACTAACTATAACTGTCCCTAAAACCTATGGTTTTTCAGTTATATATATATATATATATATATATATATATACTAAGGGTGGGCGGAATTTGCGTAGTCGCGTTACGCAAAGTTCCGCGAAACGGTAAAAAAACTCCGCGAGCACGCGAAATTTCGCGAGCACGCGGAATTGTTTGTTCTGCCCGTTCGCGGGCGTTCCTAGAGTGACATAGTGGGAGAGAAATAATGGGCTGGAATACAGACTCAAAGGATCGCCAGTGTCTGAGATTAATCCAAGTAGTTCTATAACTTTTGGGTTGTTTGCAGAAGATGTCTTAAGAATGACTGTGATGAAGTATGCCTAGTGTGTCCCATGCTCACTGTGCCACAGGGCTCAACCTATAACTGAGGAGGCCGTTTAAGGAATTGCAAGAGTACGTACTGCAGTGCAGATGTTTTGCCAACTCGAAATTTGAAAAATGGATACCTAACAATATTCTCGGTGTTCGATGCTACTTAAGCGACTTGTTAAGTCTTGGTTTAAAACATGAACATTTTGTATTAAAGTATTTTCACTGCATGTGCTATCGGGATAAACGTATTATGTAACATAAGCAAATCGATGTAGACGAGGTGCAAGTGAATACTCGTGCTTCTGCTGCTGAAGATTTTAGTTACTATGCAACGATATTATTTCCTGCTGCCTTGTCACTGCCGACACTTGGTACAGCAAGGTCTTGGCAAGATCTTTTAATAAACGTTGGAGGCTGAGAGCGCGGTCTGCTTTCATGTGAGCCGAATAAATGGGCGCTTATCACATCTGCATATTTTAATATTTTATGACTCAGCACCATGCATGTACATTAATGGTCATTCTACTCGGATGACTAGTGTTTTTAAATAGAATTTCGCAGGGTAGAACAAAAGCAGTCTCCCTTGGGCATTGTGGTTTACTTTAAATACACGAACAGAGAGCCGGCAGAATGGTTTAGCCCGCCTAGGGCAGACACCCGAACTGCAGAGTCGGGGACTGTCCCAGAGGAGGCGCTGTGAGTGCCTGAACGCTGCCTGCTCATTCACAAAGGAGTCTGGTAACGAAGCCAAATGGAGATGCGCTGCGACTGCTCTGGAGGCAGACAGACACAGCCGTTATCTGCTGTGTTCTTAGACTGCTTTTCAGCCCTGAATCCTTACTGTCTGAGAGAGTAAAATCGGGCTTGTACACTAACCCTGCGAGGCTGACACCAGATCAGAAATGCAAATCTCATAAGCTCCTCGAGAGGCGCGCTCAGCCTAGACCGCCGTCATCCTGTTTCGAAATGTGTTTAATTTAATTCACAATGACTGTTCTTGTGATTTTGCAACCTGTCAATTATTAACCATCAGGCGTTGATACTAGCCAGCAGATGGCGCTCTAGTGACGAATAGTTAAAGAGCTGGTCGATGCAAGGACTCGACAGTTTCCAAATCCGCCAATTATGCTTTTCTGCATTCAAACAAATTGCTGAGGGGCAATTACGGATGATAGTTTAATAAATAGCACCAGCTACAGTGTCAACAAGGGACGGTCACTTTTTTTCGCGCTCATTGGCTACGTAGAAGGAAAAGAACATATGGATATCCATACCTTTATGTTTCTGTACAACTCGTAGGCCCCAATGTCAGTATTTCTTGTCGTCAATGGCAATTAAAACTAGGAAGCGCGAACAAGGGAAAACAAAAATTCCGCTCCGCTGCGGATCGCGGAATTTCGGCAATTCTGCGTTCTCCGCGGAACGCGAAATTGCCGCAATTCCGCAAATTCCGCGAGCGGAGCGGAATTTACCGCCCAGGGTTAATATATACACACACACACACACACACACACACACCTACACACACACACACACACACACACACACACATATACATACATACACACACTTAGCTATAGGGGCTTTCAGCCAACCCTCTCATCAATTGGTCTATTATTGTGTCATTCTCATTTTTCATCCATCCACCGCAGCGTACAGCTTGGAACAGGACAGTGAGCCAAGCTATTGGCTAACTTTACTGCGAGTGATGGCAGTCTTCCCCTTCACAAGAAGTAAATCCACACACAAAGTAGTGCCATTAAGAGTCAGTGACTACTGTGGCAAAGTGTCCTTTTGAGATCAAAAATGTATTTGCTTTTAGACAATTATTTTAAAAATATTGATGTGTGGCCGATAGGTTCCACATCAATAAAGTTTTGCAAAAACTGTGAGAAAACAAACAATAACCAAGCCAAAAGGCCCATTAGCTTTGCCATTTATTTCATATTCTAGAACATTCAAACCCAGTCAAGATCACAAAACGTACTGAAACAGCTAAATACATGTCAATATTTCAAGATCAATATGAGGGTGACGTCAGAATACAACTGGAAACATTATCTGCATGTCACATAGTTGAGGGGGAGTTAGGCAGTGATGGTAGGTCTGGCAAGCAGTTTTTTTTTTTCAAGTACATTTCAAGGAATGGCGCCAGTGCAAGGCACACGAGATTCTGCCCAGCCTGTCACTTTGTGGCCTCACTGTGACCTTTGCTGAGCAGTAGTGTCATCATAAGAGAGTGATGTAGGAATAGGAGAGGGAGACAGAGGTGCACCGGGTGGTAATGGGAAATGAGAGGTGGGATAAGGGGGAGAGGGGGCATAACAAAATGCAGGGTGTGTGAGACAGGAAGGATGAGGAGGACATGTGGGTGCAACAGTGAGAGATATGGGAAGGGGATACACATCTGGGAGGGAGGGAAGATGATGAGACAGGGAGGTTAAGAGTTTAAAGAACAGTGATGGAGAAACATAGGAGAAGAGCAAGAAAGGTAGAAAGGGAGGGGTCGAGGGAGACATGAGGACCAAAGAGAGGGGAGATGAGCGAGACGGGGAGGAGATTGACTTGCCAACAAAACTATGTCAATGGAATGGTAATCACTAAAGTTCATGTATACATTCTGTAAAACCTCAAGGAGGTTATTTAAAATGTGGTCTTTGGTCAACAACTGCTGACCCCTTAGGCAAAGGAAGATGATGCCGGCGTCCAGCGAGTGCTGTGTGGGCTGGCAGCCATTGTAAATTACAAGCAAGCAGCCGCAATTACTGAAACAGGTGTTATGTTTTTTGTGCTCCCAGTCATTGAAGCCGGCAATGGCGGCCACTTGTTTGTATTTGAGCGCGCTATGCAGGCTTTTACTTTAACAATGGCTGCAGCCCCACACAGCACTCTCGGGACGCGAGTGCTGTGTGGGGCTGCAGTTATTAAAGTGAAAGTGCGCATGGAGCGCTGCAAATACTAACAGGCGACCGCAATTACATGATGTTGAGCCCTGCTGTCTGTTTCACTGAACATTTTTATGCAAACAGTTAGAAAGTTACCCTAAATGAACCCACTATCTGCCATCCAAAGCAGTCAAAAAGAAAAGCACGCCTGCCTGGCGAAGTCACAAGGAAGCGATATGTGCTGTGGGTGGTCTTTTGAACCGGACCCAAGTTAGGATTTAAAGGCACAGGCACTGGCCAATTGGAGAAGCGGGCCGGGAGGATAGCATGCTTCTTAAAGGGGACGGTGAGCTACAGACAATAGGCACACGCTGTAGAAATATAAAGCAAATAATGTTTTAAAAGTTGAGTTATTTCAGCCGCGCAGCATAAAAGAAAGCTGCGTGGCTGCTATGTTAAACATAAAGTGGTGTGTGGCGTATTGTACAAAAATTAAATTGAATGTCCGCGGTAAGCTTTTTAAGGTTCTCTCACCAAAGGTAAAGCGTGCCGCTGCGGCGAGCGCTTTTTGTAAATATAAAGGCAACGAGCGGCGAGTGTTTGTAAATATAAAAGCGTACAAAAAAAAAAAAGTAAGCACGGCCCCTATACTTGAAGCGGACTGCGCTGCTAAAATAAATAAATAATGAGATGTGGCCGCTATAGTTAAAGCGGACTGCCATCAGTGAATAAAATAAAAGCGGGTGGCGTGCTGTGATGTAGTGGGTGGTACAGGGGCAAAACATTAAACAAAATAGTGCTCAAAGCCAAGATAAAGCAGACCATATAATGAGACAAGTAAAAGGGCCAGTCGTTATGGGAGGTAACAAATGCAGACAAGGCGGTAACAAGGAGTGACTAACAAGCCCAATAACGACTCGGAAGCCAGTGTTTACGAAAGACAATGACAAACCAATTAAAAATATGGGCGGAGAGTGGGCGGGACTTCAAAGTCATACGCCAATACTGCATGCCTCGCAGCAGCACATGTGCTGCACAGGCTCGACCTAAACACAGATAAAAGGAAGAGGTAGAAAGGAGGAGATATCGGAGTGGTAAAGACAGATAGGGTACAGAAGGAATGAGACGAGTGAAGAGAACCGGTAATAGCAGAAATTGGAGTGCGAGAAAGGAGGATGATAATTAAAAGTGGAAAGGGAATGGAAGGGAAAAAGCAGACCTGGAGAAGGAAGGGTGAAAAAGGAGAGAAAAGAAAGTGGGCAAGAAATACAGAAAGGTGAAAAGTAGTTTGTGAGGGGAGAGTTGAGAAAGACTGGATAATAGAAAAGGAGCATGGTGAAATTGGAAGGAACAAAAGAACATAGTGCAGGAGACGGAAAAGGCTGTATGCCTCTGCTTTATATTATAGAGGTCTAGAAATAAAATATATAAAGTTCAGGGAGGACAGGCCTGTATCATTGCTGGGCTTCACCTAATGCATAGCTCTGCTGCCCAGACACACAATAGTGATTCATTCAACGTGACAGGGTTTTCTGCCATGAATATGTTTTACTTTATTAGTTAATTGGCTCAGGGAAAACATATGAAAACGTCACCAGAAAAGGAAAAATAGGCAGAGAGAATTACATTTATTATTATAATTCTCTCTGCCTATTTTTCCCTTCCTGGTGACGTTTTCATAAAAAACAATAAAATGCAGACGAATGGCTGTGGAATGGGGATGTTACAGGTAGATTAATGCTCTTGAAATGCTTTGCAAAGTTTTTATGTTGGGAGCCATTGTCTGCTAAAAGACCGGAGGACCCCTTTGAAAAGAATCCTCTGAAGCCATCTGCTTCATGTTATGAAAGCTCAGTGACCTACTCGGTGACCCTGCACGCACGGGCAGGCAGGAAATAAATAAATAAATGTAGTCAAATGAAAAGAAAATTAGCAATAAGTACCGATATCCAGCTATTTAAGTGATTTGCCCAGAATCATAGGATGGGGATCCGACGCTAGGACTCAAATCCGGGCCCCCAGTTTCAAAGTCTGCAGGTGTGACGGTGAGGGCATACCATGGACTAGTTATGGTGAAAAAAAATCCCACCTTCAATCGCTACCACACATGCTTATTGTTAATAGAGCATGTAATTGATCTGTGCCTGAAGCGCTGATGTTGCGAGGCGAGCTCAGACACATTGCCTCATCGGGAAGTCCTACATTCAATGCCCTGCAGCGTCCCAAAAGTCCATAAATGATGGGATCCTATCCCCATCTATCTGAAAAGTGCCCACACTCAGTAAAGTTCCCTGAGAGGTGGAATCTTACCTCCAGCTCTCTCACATAAAGCACTACATTAAAGCGCCGCATTTTAAGAGAATTAAGCGCCGCATTTTAAGAGAGGCGGGCTCCCGCCTTTCAAACAAAAGCACGGCAGGGTAGTCCAAAGTGGAGGAGAGGCGGGAAATCACACCCACCTCACTTCCACATCTCACCTGCACCCTCAGCAAAACGAAAAAAATACGAAAGAAACTGAGCACTTTCCTTCTTTCCCTTTCAGCCTGTTCCATGTGCACACACTCCGGTGCAGCAGCAGGTTAATCTCCTCACTCGGCCTCGGCCAAGTTACAACTCCGCTTCCGCTTCCGTTCCTACCAGGGACTGCTGCGGCATGATAGCCCAGACCCTACCAAAACGAGCCCAAAGGCAGCCTGTAGTGCTGTTCCGAGGCAGGAGGGGTTGGGGAAATTGATGCCACCAGGAATTAAAGAGTATGTGCCTACAGAGACAGCGTGGCCGACTTTGAAGCTGGGGACAGTGTCTGAGTCTCCACTGGAGGCTCAATATCCTGTGATTCTGTGCAAATCACTTAATTTCGCCCTTTTCACCCTACCAACTCCAAACGGATTGTGTTTCAAAAGTGTAATGGGATGAGATATCTTTATTGCTTTTGTCACCATGTGTCAGCTTTTTTTTTTTTTATGTTTTGTAACAACTTGCATTTAGATTAATTTATGTTTCATATGTTTGCATAGAGGCAGCTGTCAAGTATAGAGGCAGCTGTCAATTTTTTACAGGTATTTCTTTCCTATCTGGTTGCATGGCGCGTGTGCTGCATTTTTATTCATTTAACTGTGTTACCACTGGACTTTCTTACTCTAATTTCATTTAATTACATACGGACAACTCCTCCTTTATATTTAAACAAAAGAGAGAGGATGTGGCATAACAGCTACATCGGCTGCTTCGAAGCTTGGGAACCGAGTTCGAGTCTCGGATCAGCTCAACATCCAGTCATTCTAAGCAAATCACTTAATGTCTCAGTTTCAACAATAAATGTGTCCGTCTGTATGCAGCTAGTAAGACCGTGATTTATATCTGTATTTCACAGCAATACTTATATTAGTGTAATAGGAACCAACAGTGTTATCGTGCTTATTTTAATGAAAGAAGCATTTAGGTTTGCATTTTGTACAAAAATGATACAGATTTAACTTTGAATATGGAAACATATGTGATGGCCAGAAAGAAACAGTGAGCCGTCTAATCATTATATATTGCTTAAAACGGACCAAATGCAGTGACATGAATGACACATGACTAGACTGCTTAAAGGAGCGCTGAGACTTCCTTCCCTTACAGTTATTGGCCTCTCCACTAAAGACTTCTCTGATAAAAGAGAAAGCCAGTTCCAGAGCCCTCAAGTTTCGCAAGAAACTCACAGAGACCAAAAGTTTTCATCACAAGATCTGTAGCCCTGTTTTTGCCTCTATAAAACTTGGGCTTACGAGTCCAAAATGAAGAGCTAAGACCGGGACTAGATAAGCGCCTCATATGTGGACCTGGGAAACGGGAGCGCTCTGCACTAGCAATGGTGTATGCAGGGCACAAGTCCTATAAAAAGAAGTGGGGGGACTGACCAAGTTAGGCAGTAAGCAAATGTCATGACGAGTGCCATCACAGCACATGACGTCACGACGAGTGACATTCCATGTGGCATCACAATAAGTGACCTCACTGGAAGTGACATCACAAGAAGTGACATCAGATACTAAGATCTCACACATATATTTATCAGGTTAATCATGAGTACATTTAAGTGCATTATGATATTTAGCAAATGAGATTTGGAGTTGGGGTTGTGCCATAAAAGCGGCGCAATCCTGCCACAAAATCTGGGCTTCAACTAATACATTTTATTTAACCTCACCCTCTGTTCTTGGGGGGGGTGGGATTGTTGAACCTCTATTTTGTTGCTACCTTCTTTGGGTTTGTTATTAATGATGTTGCAACACACATGGTGTGCATCTTATACAATGACAACCTGACAGACATCTGAGGCACACACTTAAAATTCCCGGCCCGGCTGCCTGCCGAAAGCCTCAGTGACCGGGGCAGAATTACACCGACTGGCAGGCGCTGATTATCTCGCGCTAGCCTACGCACTTAAAAAAGAATTTTTTTTGCAGATTAACATTTCAAAACTGGCACACACTGTCTAACTGACACTGACTTACTTGTGATCCATGGCAATTTGGGTTTACAGGCCAGACGCCTGCTTCCTTAAGGTCCTGGCCTGTCACTCCCTCGGCAAACGTGCGTCGGCCGCCCGGGCTTAGACTTCCTCACTTAGGCGCCTCAGCAGCAGGAACAGCTAAGCTGCACAGTGTGGGCTCCAGCGACCACAAGGGCCCCCGTTGGGTTGAGCCCGGAGGTCCGGTCGCAGGGCCATTATTAATTTACTGTGCGCGCACGGCGCTGCCATGATTTGCCGCACTCTTAGCCAAGCAGGCTTCCCACAAAAGTGACGTCCTGCAGCACATGCCTATTGGACACTGCCTCCTGACGTCAGAATTAAAGCTGCGCCGCCGCTCCGGAAATCTTCTCCTTTTACAATACAATGTGGCAACCAGTGAATTAGCAGCAACTACCCAGCCTCCAAGCCTGTCTGGTGGAGCAGCGCGCTGCCATTCTTATATTCTAGTGAGCATTACCAGCACTACTGCGGATTGACAGCAAGGCAGGTGCTGTGCCTGTTATGCGTGACTTAGCATTTCAGTGCGGTAATGCGGACCACCGCACTGAAATGCGTTAGTATCACGCCTGAAGCGTGATACTTGGCAGAGCTGGGCTCAGGCTGTAAAAGCCGGTGGACGAGCACAATTTGAAAATAGTGGTAGCACAAATGAATATTTATTAATTGTATGGTAGAAAAGGGGTGAGAATGAGATGTTCGTGGAATGCTTGTGCACACTTATGCCACAAATGCTGTGATGTGCGCCTACTCCTGCGACCTTGCTGGTAGATAGCGATTGAGGTTTGAAACAGTGACAGGCAAATTCAAGGGGGTGGGGGTTTCTGACACAACATTAAATTAGATCGGCTTAGGAAAAGTTTGAACAGTGGTAGGTATCAAGAGACGTTCTGCATGAGTGTTTGTCTGTTTGAAACAACAATATTGGTTAAGCTGAGCCGTGGCTGCTTTTTATCTGCACCCCGGGCCTATAAGAGGCACATGTCCGGCAGAGAAATGCATTTGTATGACATAAACCAAAGAAAAGATTCTACAGCTAAGACTAAAATTAACACTTGAGTAAATGCGGGCTTTCATCACTTTGTAAAAGTTACATTACTCAAATATAATAAATAGCAAAGGGTCATTCAATGATTCTAGGATGGCTTCTAAAGTAATCATGTTTGAGGTGGGAAATAAAACAATCAATGGCTGCATTTAAGTCATGTGCTCCCGCCTTTCACACAAAGCGCCACTTTAACATCCTGCCTCTCCCTCCTTTCCACCCTCCCCCAAAAAATAAAGAACTGAATAGAAGAATGCTTGCTCCGTCCCCTCTCTAGTGAGCAGGGCACCGGATCCACAACCTGCTCGGCACAACAGCTCTATCCCCCTTGCTCTCGGTCACACTGGCACTGTGCTTCCACTTCCTCTCCGATACAATGCAAGTAGATAAAAGAAACAGTAAAGGGACTGCACCAGGTGCACAGAGCAAGAATTAACTTGGCGGCCAACAAACATTTGCAAAGACAACCTGTCCCCAACTTATACTTACAACCTCTCTGCAGATGTGCACACCCTCTTTAGAAGCCTTTATTTTAATTTTTTTTTAGCCAACTATTGTAGAAGCAGGTGAGACAGAACGCATTTTAATTTGCGTTGAAAGTAAAACATTTTAGGGGAGTTTTATATAGCGCAAACTTGGCCGAATGACATCAGAGCGCGCTTTATGTTGCAATTTTTTTTTTTAGGAACAGGGAGGGTAAGTGAACTAATCAGGGGATGTTGAACAGAGTTCGGGATTCGAAACACGAAGTTGTTTCAACACTTCACTTATTCTTTTACTATAACTGTCACAATATTATTGTGGAACTGTGTATTCCTTTACTATAACAGCCACATATATTAGGGTTTTTTAAGAGTACCGAAAATGATTAGAGAAAAAAAAACACAAACAGTTTGTAAACTTTACTAGTTAGATGGTACATCTTTTTCAGAATAGCACTACATTTAAGGCTCTAATAATTTAAATTGATCCTAATAATAATGAAAATATATACACACACATGCATGCATGTTTGTTTGTTAGTATTGTGATAGAATATTATTAACCTAGTCATACCATTCAGTTAAGCTTTCAAAGTTTGGACAAAAATGCTTTGCACATACATCTTTTTAATATGTTAGTAGTAAGCACATAATAGCTCATATTCATACAAATCTCTGCATACAAAATCATTCAATTCAGCATGCAACACTTGAATAGAAGAATGTGATCAGTAGTCTGGTAATATTCATTACAGTCCTGTAGTATTCATATTCACTGATTTTTCTGCATTGTAAATGAAGACTATTTGATTAGCAAATAAGTATTTGAGAAGTATTCTGTTAGTGTTCAAGAAGTATCACTCACATTCCAGTAGGCTTCATACACTAGGCTTCACAAAAAGAATACTACTGAATACTAAAATTGACATAAAATAGTCTTCAAATGCTATAAAAAGACAGGTTAACCACTAAATATAGTATTCAACTTCGGTAAGGGTAGTCTTTTGTTTAATGATTGTTGTGTTACATTTTCTTTGAACTGCTATGCAAATAAAGTGAGGAAGATATGCATAATCCTCGCCTCCGTCCAGCCATAGAATAACTTAAACTTTATTTGGTCTGATTTAGAAACATAGATCATAAAAGTGTGCATAAAAACAGTAAATCCTCTTTCCTAATACAATACAGTGAGAATTAATTAAAACCAGTAGGTAAAAACGGGTGTTACAAAGCCCAGTTCAGAGCAACTTCAGGTTAACAGAATCGTAAAGTTCAATGTTTCGCAAGATCAATCTCATGTACTTCGTGCAAAATACGCAATAAGAGGTCCAAGTAAGATGTAATGCTCCAATACCTGACCAGTTTGCACTATATAAAACTGCAGAAAAACTAAAAATAAAAAGTGTTTTGCACACTTCTGTCATTGGGCTATATGTGGGCTACATCTGGGTGATATTTGTGCTACATGTGGGCTCTTTTTTTCTGGTGGCCATCTTGGGAGACTTATTTGTTATGAAGTTTCCTAATTTCGTCATTTACTGCAGTCTCCTCAGTAGGAAATGCTTTCAGTTTTTTACTTTGATTCCATCAAGAAGGCATTCAGATGTGTCACACATTTGCCATAAATTCAGAATGTTAGCACTCTAGTTGTTAGTTAGATCACTGTAGTAAAGCTACTGCTCACCAGGGAGTTAACTGGAAGTCTACTGCTGGTATTGAAAGTGATTGTTTCAGTCTGCATGTCAGAATTTTCTAATGAAATAGAAGAGGATTTGAGATCTCACTTAAAACATGCCCTAAATTTTCTTTCTGCAGCACTAACCATAATTTCTATGGCAAAATGAACCCCCTCATTTTGTTCCTTTTTAAATTAAATGTTTTAAGAGTTACCAGTTTATTCCAATCAAGATGGCTTCAGGTGTGCCATAATTTTGTCATAAGTAAGACTGTTAGCGCTCTAGTTGTTCTTTAGAACACTCTGGGAAGCTGCAGTAGAACACAAAGGCATCAACTGACAGGCTGCTCCTGTTGAAATATAACAGGAAGATATTTGAGATCACACTTGAAACATGTCCTAATTTTTCTTTCTACAGCACTAACCATAATTTCTATGACAAAATGAACCCCATCATTTTGTTCCTTTTTAAATTAAATGTTTTAAGAGTTACCATTTATTCCAATCAAGATGGCTTCAGGTGTGCCATACTTTTGTCATAAGTAAGGCTGTTAGCACTCTAGTTGTTCTTTAGAACACTCTGGGAAGCTGCAGTAGAACACAAAGGAATCAACTGACAGTCTCTGCCCTTGTTGGATGTACATGTTTTACTGAGAATGTCAGACTTCATTCTCACATGACTGAGAAAGATAATGTGAATTTACAGAAAATATGCTCTCATTTTAGCTTCTGGAGCACCTTCCAAAACTGTATGGGACAAGCATGTGAAAATAGTTCTCTCAAACATGATTCATGATATCCCAGCAGAAGGTTTTTCACAGGGTAAAATCACCTTAGAACACACCACAATTCCTGAAATTAGTATGGTACCATCAACAAATGAATTCTAATGTAACTAAAGTCTGTTATCACCCTTTATAGTTCTCCTTTTGGTAACCCTCAAAATCTTCGATTCACTACAATGCATTTCAATGGGTTACTATCATTTATATTGGTCCCAAGATGGCTGCCAGCAATTCCAGGATGAAGTGCTGACAGCCAATCAGATCTCACGATGACATGTGGGGTTAGGCTCCGCCCAGATATATATGTGTTTTCTTTTACAAATTTCTCAGGAACTACTGAACGGATTTACACCATTTAACCAAAAGGCACGACTCTGAACCAAGGGCTACCTTTTTGCCAAATTTGGTGTAATTCCGTTCAGCAGTTCGGGCTGTAGCTGCAATGAAAGGTTCCTATGGAAAATTGTATGGGGAAAACACGTTTTGGGACCCCCCTTTTTTCTCGGCCCCCACTTGACCAATCACCCCGAGACTTTCAGGACCGGAGCACCCCACGAGTTTTGAAAATTTCGCGAAGATTCGTCAACCGGCGCCAAAGTTATTTCAAATAGAATGTTGCGGATTTGCTATGAAAAATAGGTCCTAACTATAACTATCTACTGGCGACCGCCAGTAGATTATATATATATATATATATATATATAAATCAACAAACAAACTTAGCTTCTCCGCACCTCCACATCCCAGATGGGCGAACAGAGAATCCACGAACCACTGGAAATTGTTGGCATGAAGATGTTTAATTGCTCCACAGAACGACGCGTTTCGGGCAACACTTGCCCTTGATCTCGTTTACAAAAGAAACGGTTCGCCATATTTAAATATGCTGTGCTCTCACCCCTCGTGATATGTGAACATAGAAAACATACTAGCACAACTTCATCATACACGGTTAGTCTGTTTTCCTTTTTTTTCCTTCTTTTTTTTTTTTTTTTTTCCCTAAATATATATATATTCACTGAAAAAACCATAGGTTTTAGGGACAGTTATAGTTAGTTGGACATTGCACTCGTACAAAACCCGTGAAATTCCCCCGTTATAGTTAGTTCAGCTAACTATAACTAGCGCCCCCGCAATGCACTGCTGATGACGTCACATATTACATCACTCATGACATGGTCAGTGACATCACTGATGACATCACTGATGACATCACTGATGACATCATCCAGTGACTGTGTTTCTGTAAAGTTTAAATATGTTTAATATATAGGGAAAGGCGTATTGAAGAATGAGTGGGTGTATAAGTGTCTGAATGGATGATTTAGTACGTGAGTGACTGACTCTGTAAGTGAGTGATTAAACGTATCTTACTGAATGCATGGGTTAGTGACTAAACTGTGTGAATGTCTGTATCCGTCTGTTTGTTGGTGTGTAAGTGGATGCATGGATTTGCGAATAGCTACATGAGTGTCTATATGGGTTATTGATTGGTTCTCTGAGTATCTGTATGGCTGCCTGAGTTTGTGTGAGTGGGGTGTGTGTGACTCTATACATAGTTGTGTGAGTGGGTGATTCACTGGGTGCATGATTTCAAGAGTGCATCTGTGATGGACTGCTTGGGTGGGTGAGTGTGTGTATGGGTGTGTTAGTGAGTGAATGTATATCTCAGTGGTACATGTGCGAGTAACTACATATGTAAAAGGCAGTATATATGTGTGTTAGAGTATTTAAATGGCTATAAGTGAGAGTGTTATTGTGAGAGTGGCTGTATGGATGCGTGTGTGCTTGTATCAGTTATTGTATAAGAGCGTAAGAATGTGCTAGTATTTGTATGAGTAAGTGAGCTGGTGTGTGTATAACTGTATAGGTGAGTAAATGGGTGTGTGATTAATTTTTTGCATGACTGACTAGGTGTGTGAGTACCTCTATGGATGAGTGGCGGTGTGTGAGTATTTATATAGGTGTATGAGTGCATATGATAGTCCTGTACTGAGTGACTGTAAGTATGAGTGACTGTACAGGTGAGTGAGTGGATGTGTGTGTAGACCTAAGAATCAGTGAGTGGGTATGTAGTTTTTGGTGTTGGAGTGTCTATGGTTTTGAGAATGGCAGTCTGTAATTTAGAGTGGGTGTATCAAAAGTTATATTAGGGTGTGAGAAGATGCATGAAATTATCACATGGATGATGTCATCAGTGATGTCATTTGAGATGTCATCAGTGATGTCATCAGTGATGTCACTGACCATGTCATGAGTGATGTAATATGTGACGTCATCAGCAGTGCATTGCGGGGGCGCGAGTTATAGTTAGCTGAACTAACTATAACGGGAATTTCACGGGTTTTGTACGAGTGCAATGTCCAACTAACTATAACTGTCCCTAAAACCTATGGTTTTTTCAGTGAATTTCAAAGGTTTTTTAAATGCTAATTTCTAACTATAACGTGCCTGAAACCTATGATTTTTTAAGTGAATTTCAAAGGTTTTTTAAATGCTAGTTTCTAACTATGCCAACAGAGGTAGGACATGTGAAGAAAGAAGAAAAAATGCACAGAAAGAAGCAAAAGATGTGCAGAAAGAACCAACAGAGGAGCAGAAAGAGGCCTTGTTGCAAAATCATCCTGTGCCCACAACTTTTTCAGACGGGTACTGGTGGTAACTGACTGACTAACCAGAGCCAGTGCGCGTTTGCACAGTGGTGAAGGGAGGGGGGGCCTGAGGTGACATGTGTGCAAACGCGCCCCGTGGCGCGTTTTAAGTTGCGGGATTAAGTCCCCTTGAATCCTGAGGGTCCCTGGGGCCCAACTAGCCCCCAGGTACCTACAGTTAGGACCACAGAGCTGAGTTGCAGAGAGGCGTTCCGAGGCCACGCACCTTTTTTCACCTCTCTGCAATGCAACTCTGTTGTGCTTACTGAAGGTACCTGGTGGGCTAGTTGGCCCCCAGGATTCAAAGGGAATTATCTCCCCAACTTAAAACGCACCACAGGGCGTGTTTGCGCACATGTCACCTGAGGCCCCGCCCTCCCTTCACCACTGTGCAAACGCGCCCCGTGGCGCGTTTTAAGTTGGGGGATTAGGTCACCTTGAATCCTGAGAGTCCTTGGGGCCCAACTAGCCCACCAGGTACTTCCAGTAAGCACCACAGGTCTGCGTTGCAACGCCTGTAACAAATTGTGCACTTGTGTTTAGGTAGTGAAGAGGGTCGTGCTGGGGGTAGTGTTTTAGGGTTTAGGGTAGTGCAGTGGTGTTTGTGTAGTGTAGGGGGTCATGCTGGGGGTAGTGTTTTAGGGTTTAGGGTAGTTCAGTGGTGTTTGGGTTGTGTAGGGAGTCGTGCTGGGGGGAGTGTTTTAGGGTTTAGGGTAGTACAGTGGTGTTTGGGTAGTGTAGGGGGTCGTGCTGGGGTTAGTGTTTTAGGGTTTTAGGGTTTAGGGTAGTGCAGTGGTGTTTGGGTAGTGTAGGGGGTACTGCAGGGGGTAGTGTTTTAGGGTTTAGGTTAGTGCAGTGGTGTTTGGGTAGCGTAGTGGGTACTGTTGGGGGTAGTGTTTTATTGTTTAGGGTAGTACAGTGGTGTTTGGGTAGTGTAGGGGTTCGTGCTGGGGGTAGTTTTTTAGGGTTTAGGGTAGTGCAGTGGTGTTTGTGTAGTGTAGGAGGTCATGTTTTAGGGTTTAGGGTAGTGCAGTGGTCTTTGGGTAGTGTAGGGAGTCGTGCGGGGGTATTGTTTTAGAGTTTAGGGTAGTGCAGTGGTCTTTGGGTAGTGTAGGGAGTTGTGCAGGCGGTAGTGTTTTAGGGATTAGGGTAGTGCATTGGTATTTGGGTAGTGTAGGGGGTCATGCGGGGGTAGTGTTTTAGGGTTTAGGGCAGTGCAGTGGCGTTTAGGTAGTGTAGGGGGTCATGCTGGGGGAGTGTTTTAGGGTTTAGGGCAATGCAGTGGTGTTCGGGTAGTGTAGGGGGTCGTGCTGGGGGAGTATTTTAGGGTTTAGCGTAGTGCAGTGGTGTTCGGGTAGTGTAGGGGGTCATGCTGGGGGTAGTGTTCTAGGGTTTAGGGCAGTGCAGTGGTGTTCGGGCAGTGTAGGGGGCGGTGCAGGGGGTGGTGTTTCAGGGTTTAGGGCAGTGCAGTGGTGTTCGGGCAGTGTAGGGGGTGGTGTTTCAGGGTTTAGGGCAGTGCAGTGGTGTTCGGGCAGTGTAGGGGGTCGTGCAGGGGGTGGTGTTTCAGGGTTTAGGGCAGTGCAGTGGTGTTCGGGCAGTGTAGGGGGCGGTGCAGGGGGTGGTGTTTCAGGGTTTAGGGCAGTACAGTGGTGTTCGGGCATTGTAGGGGGTGGTGCTGGGGCTGGTGTTTCAGGGTTTAGGGCAGTGCAGTGGTGTTAGGGCAGTGTAGGGGTTCGTGCTGGGGCTGGTGTTTCAGGGTTTAGGGCAGTGCAGTGGTGTTCGGGCAGTGTAGGGGGTCATGCTGGGGCTGGTGTTTCAGGGTTTAGGGCAGTGCAGTGGTGTTCGGGCAGTGTAGGGGGTCTTGCTGGGGCTGGTGTTTCAGAGTCTAGGGCAATGCAGTGGTGTTCGGGCAGTGTAGGGGGTCTTGCTGGGGCTGGTGTTTCAGGGTTTAGGGCAGTGCAGTTGTGTTCGGGCAGTGTAGGGGGTCGTGCTGGGGGTGGTGTTTCAGGGTTTAGGGCAGTGCAGTGCAGTGGTGTTCGGGCAGTGTAGGGGGTCGTGCTGGGGCTAGTGTTTCAGGGTTTAGGGCAGAGCAATGGTGCTCAGGCAGTGTAGGGGGTTGTGCTGGGGGTGATGTTTCAGGGTTTAGGGCAGTGCAGTGATGTTAGGTCAGTGTAGGGGGTCGTGCTGGGGGTGGTGTTTCAGGGTTTAGGGCAGTGCAGTGGTGTTCCGGCAGTGTAGGGGGTCGTGCAGGGGGTGGTGTTTCAGGGTTTAGTGCAGTGGTGTTCGGGCAGTGTATGGGGTCGTGCTGGGGTGGTGTTTCAGGGTTTAGGGCAGTGCAGTGGTGTTCGGGCAGTGTAGGGTGTCGTGCTGAGGGATGGTGTTTCAGGGTTTAGGGCAGGGCAGTGCAGTAGTGTTTGGGCAGTGTAGGGGGTCATGCAGGGGGTGGTGTTTCAGGGTTTAGGGCAGTGCAGTGGTGGTCGGCCAGTGTAGGTAGTCTTGCTGGGGGTGGTGTTTCAGGGTTTAGGGCAGTGCAGTAGTTTTCGGGCAGTGTAGGCGGTCGTGCTGGGGCTGGTGTTTCAGGGTTTAGGGCAGTGCAGTGGTTTTCGGGCAGTGTACGGGGTTGTGCTGGGGCTGGTTTTTCAGGGTTTAGGGCAGTGCAGTGGTGTGCGGGCAGTGTACGGGGTTGTGCTGGGGCTGGTGTTTCAGGGTTTAGGGCGGTGCAGTGGTGTTTGTGTAGTGTAGGGGGTCATGTTTTAGGGTAGTGCAGTGGTGTTTGGGTAGTGTAGGGGGTCGTGCTGGGGGTAGTGTTTTAGGATTTAGGTTAGTGCAGTGGTGTTTGGGTAGTGTAGGGGGTCGTGCTGGGGGTAGTGTTTTAGGGTTTAGGATAGTGCAGTGGTGCTTGTGTAGTGTAGGGGGTCGTGCTGGGGGTAGTGTTTTAGGGTTTAAGGTAGTGCAGTGGTGTTTTTGTAGTGTAGGGGGTCATGTTTTAAGATGCAATGCTCCAATACCTGACCAGTCTGCACTACATAAAACTGAAAAAAAACAAAAAATAAAAAGTGTTTTGCACACTTTTGTCATTGGGCTATATGTGGGCTACATCTGGGTAATATTTGTGCTACATTTGGGCTCTTTTTTCACTGGTGGCCATCTTGGAAGACTTCTTTGTTATGAAGTTTCCTAATTTCTTCATTTACTGCAGTCTCCTCAGTAGGAAATGCTTTCAGTTTTTTACTTTGATTCCATCAAGAAGGCATTCAGATGTGTCTCACATCTGCCATAAATTCAGAATGTTAGCACTCTAGTTGCTCATTAGATCACTGGAGTAAAGCTACTGCTCACCAGGGAGTTAACTGGTAGTCTGCTGCTGGTATTGAAAGTGATTGTTTCAGTCTGCATGTCAGAATTTTCTAATGAAATAGAAGAGGATTTGAGATCTCACTTAAAACATGCCCTAATTTTTCTTTCTGCAGCACTAACCATAATTTTTATTTCAAAAAGAACCCCTCATTTTGTTCCTTTTTAAATTAAATGTTTTAAGTGTTACCAGTTTATTCCAATCAAGATGGCTTCAGGTGTGCCATACTTTTGTCATAAGTAAGGCTGTTAGCACTCTAGTTGTTCTTTAGAACACTCTGGGAAGCTGCAGTAGAACACAAAGGCATCAACTGGCAGGCTGCTCCTGTTGAAATATAACAGGAAGATATTTGAGATCACACTTGAAACATGTCCTAATTTTTCTTTCTACAGCACTAACCATAAATAATATGACAAAATGAACCCCATCATTTTGTTCCTTTTTAAATTAAATTGTTTAAGTGTTACCAGTTTATTCCAATCAAGATGGCTTCAGGTGTGCCATACTTTTGTCATAAGTAAGGCTGTTAGCACTCTAGTTGTTCTTTAGAACACTCTGGGAAGCTGCAGTAGAACACAAAGGCATCAACTGGCAGGCTGCTCCTTTTGAAATATAACAGGAAGATATTTGAGATCACACTTGAAACATGTCCTAATTTTTCTTTCTACAGCACTAACCATAATTTCTATGACAAAATGAACCCCATCATTTTGTTCCTTTTTAAATTAAATGTTTTAAGTGTTACCAGTTTATTCCAATCAAGATGGCTTCAGGTGTGCCATACTTTTGTCATAAGTAAGGCTGTTAGCACTCTAGTTGTTCTTTAGAACACTCTGGGAAGCTGCAGTAGAACACAAAGGCATCAACAGGCAGGCTGCTCCTGTTGAAATATAACAGGAAGATATTTGAGATCACACTTGAAACATGTCCTAATTTTTCTTTCTACAGCACTAACCATAATTTCTATGACAAAATGAACCCCATCATTTTGTTCCTTTTTAAATTAAATTGTTTAAGTGTTACCAGTTTATTCCAATCAAGATGGCTTCAGGTGTGCCATACTTTTGTCATAAGTAAGGCTGTTAGCACTCTAGTTGTTCTTTAGAACACTCTGGGAAGCTGCAGTAGAACACAAAGGAATCAACTGACAGTCTCTGCCCTTGTTGGATGTACATGTTTTACTGAGAATGTCAGACTTCATTCTCACATGAGTGAGAAAGATAATGTGAATTTACAGAAAATATGCTCTCATTTTAGCTTCTGGAGCACCTTCCAAACCTCCATGGGACAAGCATGAGAAAATAGTGTTCTCTCAAACATGATTCATGATATCCCAGCAGAAGGTTTTTCACATGGTAAAATCACCTTAGAATACACCACAATTCCTAAAATTAGTATGGTACCATCAACAAATAAATTCTAATGTAACTAAAGCCTGTTATCACCCTTTATAGTTCTCCTTTTGGTGACCCTCAAAATCTTCTATTCACTACAATGCATTTCAATGAGGTACTATCATTTATATTGGTCCCAAGATGGCTGCCAGCAATTCCAGGATGAAGTGCTGACAGCCAATCAGAGCTCACGATGACATGTGTGGTTAGGCTCCGCCCAGATATATATGTGACTTTACTTTTGATTTTCTCAGGAACTACTGAACGGATTTACACCATTTAAGCAAAAGGCACGACACTGAACCAAGGGCTACCTCTTTGCCAAATTTGGTGTAATTCCGTTCAGCAGTTCGGGCTGTAGCTGCGACTAAAGGTTCCTATGTAAAAATGAATGGGGAAAACGCGTTTTGGGACCCCCTTTTTCTCGGCCCCCGCTTGACGTATCACCCCGAGACTTTCAGGATAGGAGCGGACCGGAGCGCCCCAACAAGTTGGAAACTTTCGCGAAGATTCGTCAACCGGCGCCAACGTTATTTCAAATAGAATGTCGCGGATTTCCTATGGATAATAGGTTTTAACTATAACTATCTACTGGCGACCGCCAGTAGATAGTATATATATATATATATATATATATATATATATATATATATATATATATATATATATATATATATATTCACTGAAAAAAACCATAGGTTTTAGGGACAGTTATAGTTAGTTGGACATTGCACTCGTACAAAACCCGTGAAATTCCCCCGTTATAGTTAGTTCAGGTAACTATAACTCGCGCCCCCGCAATGCACTGCTGATGACGTCACATATTACATCACTCATGACATGGTCAGTGACATCACTGATGACATCACTCATGACATCTCAAATGACATCACTGATTACATCACTGATGACATCATCCAGTGACTGTTTCTGTAAAGTTTAATTTTGTTTTATATATATGCCAAGCTGTATTGAGGAATGAGTGGGTGTATAAGTGTCTGTATGGAGGATTTAGTAGGTACGTGACTGACTGTATAAGTGAGTGATTAAACGTATCTTACTGAATGCATGGGTTAGAGACTAAACTGGGTGAATGTCTGAATCCGTCTGTCTGTTGCTGTGTAAGTGGCTGCATGGGTTTGTGAATAGCTACATGAGTGTCTATATGAGTTATTGATTGGTTGTCTGAGTATCTGTATGGGTGCCTGAGTGTTTGTGTGGGTGGGGTGTGTGCGACTGTGCATAGATGTGTGAGTGGGTGATTCACTGGGTGGATGGTTTCAAGAGTGCATCTGTGATAGACTGTATGGGTGGGTAAGTGTGTGTAAGAGTGTGTTAGTGAGTGAATGTATGTCCCAGTGGTACATGTGTGAGTAACTACATATGTGAAAGGCAGTATATATGTGTGTTGGAGTATATAAATGGCTATAAGTGAGTGTGTGATTGTGAGAGTGGCTGTATGGATGAGTGTGTGCTTGTATCAGTGAGTGTATAAGAGCGTAAAAATGTGCTAGTATTTGTATGAGTAAGTGAGCTTGTGTGTGTATGACTGTATAGGTGAGTAAATGGCAGTGTGAATAATTATTTGCATGACTGACTAGGTGTGTGAGTACCTCTATGGATGAGTGGCGGTGTGTGAGTGTCTATATAGGAGTATGAGTGCATATGATAGTCCTGTACTGAGTGACCGTAAGTATGAGTGACTTTACGGGTGAGTTAGTGGATGTGTGTGTAGACCTAAGAATCAGTGAGTGGGTATGTAGTTATTGGTGTTGGAGTGTCTATGGTTTTGCGAATGGCAGTCTGTTATTTAGAGTGGGTGTATCAAAGGTTATATTAGGGTGTGAGGAGGTGCATCAGATTATCACGTGGATGATGTCATCAGTGATGTCATTTGAGATGTCATCAGTGATGTCACTGACCAGGTCATGAGTGATGTAATATGTGACGTCATCAGCAGTGCATTGCGGGGGCGCGAGTTATAGTTACCTGAACTAACTATAACGGGGGAATTTCACGGGTTTTGTACGAGTGCAATGTCCAACTAACTATAACTGTCCCTAAAACCTATGGTTTTTTCAGTGAATTTCAAAGGTGTTTTAAATGCTAATTTCTAACTATAACGTGTCTGAAACCTATGGTTTTTTCAGTGAATTTCAAAGGTTTTTTAAATGCTAATTCCTAACTATAACTGTTCCTAAAACCTATGGTTTTTTCAGTGAATTTCAAAGGTTTTTTAAATGCTAATTCCTAACTATAACATGTTTGAAACCTATGTTTTTTTCAGTGAATTTCAAAGGTTTTGCAAATGACAATTTTTAACTGTATTAATTGTTATCTTTATTTTTGGATACTGATTTACTACATTTTTTTAAACTATTTATTTTTACATATTTTATTTTTTAAATTACATTGTAATTACATTATACATTACATTACAAAATATACTTTCTCTGAATGAATTACTTTAGTTTAAATACTTTGCAAATAGGCAATAGACTTTTGTACAGTAGTTACAGTTGTTGCAATCGGCAACACAATTTCAAACACAATGCAACATTGAGCTCAATGTGAATTTCTAGTTAAATGCAATTAGTTACTTTATGGATTACTTTTCTAACCACAGGACTGGATCCTAGATTCAGTCCTGGGACATCTCCTGTAAACAGTTGAGTAAAAGCGTTTTGGTTACAGTAGTGATTTTTAAGGAATATTATTGTATTTTAAAAGTTGACACTTAGAAACTTTTTCACATAGAATCACCAATGTTATCCTATGGGATGAAATTCACTTAGCAGGTAAGTAGTGTTATCGTTACTTTTTCTTACTCAGTGTTGGGTCCTGGATCCAGCACTGGTGCATCTCCTGTAAATAGTTGAAAGAATGCGTTTAAGTCATACAGGCGATTTTTAAGGAATATTTGTAGTTTGTGAAAATTGACACAAACTTTTCTGCTGAAAACCAGACAATGGATTCCTATGGAAGGAAATATAAGTTACTGGTAAGTACGGTTAGAATTACTTTTCAGGGTCAGTGCTGGGCTAAAAGATGCAGCACTGGGTTCTCTCCTGATAACAGGTGAGTAAATCGGAATTCGTATTTCGACTGATTTTAGAGGAATATTTGCACAATGGTGAAGGAAGGGGGTGGGGCCTGAGGTGACATGTCTGCAAACACACCCAGTGGCGCGTTTTAAGTTGGAGAATTAATTCCTTCTCAATCCCGAGGGCCCCTAGGGGCCAACTAGCCCACCAGATACCTCTAGTATGCCCCAGACAGCTGCATTGCAGAGAGGTGTTCAGAGGCCACGCCCCTTTTTACAACACTCTGCAACGCAGCTCCGTGGCGCTTACTGGAGGTACCTGGTGGGCTAGTTGGCCCCCAGGGACCCTCAGGATTGAAGGGGATTTAATTCCCCATCTTAAAACACGCCACGGGGCCTGTTTGCACACATGTCACCTGAAGCCCCGCCCTCCCTTCACCACTGTGCAAACGCGCCCCGTGGCGCGTTTTAAGTTGGGGGATTAAGTCCCCTTGAATCCTGAGGGTCCCTGGGGGCCAACTAGCTCACCATGTACCTCCAAAAGCGCCACAGAGCTGCGTTGCAGAGAGGTGTAAAAGGGGCGTGGCCTCTGTACACCTCTCTGCAATGCAGCCCCTGGCGCATACTGGAGGTTCTTGGTGGGCTAGTTGGCCCCAGGACCCCCAGTATTGAAGGGGAA
Source organism: Calotriton arnoldi (assembly GCA_963921515.1). Classification (NCBI taxonomy): domain Eukaryota; kingdom Metazoa; phylum Chordata; class Amphibia; order Caudata; family Salamandridae; genus Calotriton; species Calotriton arnoldi. The sequence goes on along the minus strand of CAWUFW010001445.1, from coordinate 2,102,375 downwards.
TTGTTCCCCATCTGCAAACGCGCCAGGGGGCGCATTTGCAGAGTGGTAAAGGAAGGGGCGGGGCCTGCGGCCCGATCGTTTTTTCCCCTCCAAGGGGGCTGTGTGGCCCCCCTTACTTTTTTCCTATTTTTGGGCCCTGGGGACCCCATCCCCCAGGGCCTTATCCCTTTTTTTTTAATTAAACGGGAAGGGGGCCGCGTGGCCCCTCCCATGGCCGAATCCGGCCCCAGGGACCCCATCCCCCGGGGCATGGCCACACTTTTAAATACATTTTTAAGGAGGGGGCTGCGTGGCCCCCTCAGGCCTCCTTTTGCCCCGGGGACCCCATCCCCCGGGGCAAGCCTTTATTTTTATTATTATTTTTGGTGAGGGGGGCCGCGTGGCCCCCCTTCCGGGCCACTACTTGCCCCGGGGACCCCATCCCCCGGTGCTGGCCCTCTCCGTTGGGGACTGTGGGGGGGTCCCCAATCCCCCCACAGTCCCGCCGGCTCCCTGCGTCCCTTGGGAGCCGGCATTGCTTTTCCACATGGGGAGCTGCTAACATGCAGCTCCCCATGTGGAAAAGCAATCTGCTTTGGATATTGGAAGCGAGAGCAGGTTTCCTGCTCTCGCTTCCAATATCCAAAGCAGTTTGCTATGACAGGACGGGAGCCGCGAGGCCCCCCTCCCTCCATTGACAAAGCCCCGGGGAGGTGGTGGTCCCCGGGGCTCTAGGGATCCGTAATGGACCCCCATATTGACATTTTTAGTGCCCCGGGGAGGTGGCGGTCCCCGGGGCGTGTGGGGGGGCTCGAGCCCCCCCCACACAGGTAATTTAAAAAAAAATTATTAAAGAAGCCCCGGGGAGGTGGCGGTCCCCGGGGCTGCGGGAGGGCCGAGAGCCCTCCCGCACCATTTATTTTTAAAGCCCCGGGGGGTGGTGGTCCCCGGGGCATGGGGGGGCCTTAGAGGCCCGCCCACATATTATAAATACCCCCCCCATGCCCCCGGGACTTGGCCCACCCGGAGGCATCAGTGATCAGTTTTTGTCATCAGTGATGTCACTGACCATGTCATGAGTGATGTAATATGTGACCTCATCAGCAGTGCATTGCGGGGGCGCGAGTTATAGTTACCTGAACTAACTATAACGGGGGAATTTCACGGGTTTTGTACGAGTGCAATGTCCAACTAACTATAACTGTCCCTAAAACCTATGGTTTTTCAGTGAATATATATATATATATATATATTCACTGAAAAACCATAGGTTTCAGATATGTTATAGTTACAAATTAGCATTTAAAAAACCTTTGAAATTCACTGAAAAAACCATAGGTTTTAGGGACAGTTATAGTTAGTTGGACATTGCACTCGTACAAAACCCGTGAAATTCCCCCGTTATAGTTAGTCCAGCTAACTATAACTCGCGGCCCCGCAATGCACTGCTGATGACGTCACATATTACATCACTCATGACATGGTCAGTGACATCACTGATGACATCTCAAATGACATCACTGATGACATCATCCAGTGAGTGTGTGTTTCTGTAAAGTTTAAAAATGTTTAATATATATAGGGAAAGGCGTATTGAAGAATGAGTGGGTGTATAAGTGTCTGAATGGATGATTTAGTAGGTGCGTGACTGACTCTGTAAGTGAGTGATTAAACGTATCTTACTGAATGCATGGGTTAGTGACTAAACTGGGTGAATGTCTGTATCCGTCTGTCTGTTGCTGTGTAAGTGGCTGCATGGGTTTGTGAATAGCTACATGAGTGTCTATATGAGTTATTGATTGGTTGTCTGAGTATCTGTATGGGTGCCTGAGTGTTTGTGTGGGTGGGGTGTGTGCGACTCTGTGCATAGATGTGTGAGTGGGTGATTCACTGGGTGGATGGTTTCAAGAGTGCATCTGTGATAGACTGTATGGGTGGGTAAGTGTGTGTAAGAGTGTGTTAGTGAGTGAATGTATGTCCCAGTGGTACATGTGTGAGTAACTACATATGTGAAAGCCAGTATATATGTGTGTTGGAGTATATAAATAGCTATAAGCGAGAGTGAGTGATTGTGATAGTGGCTGTATGGATGAGTGTGTGCTTGTATCAGTGATTGTATAAGAGCGTAACAATGTGCTAGTATTTGTATGATTAAGTGAGCTGGTGTGTGTGTATAACTGTATAGGTGAGTAAATGGCAGTGTGTTTAATTATTTGCATGACTGACTAGGTGTGTGAGTACCTCTTTGGATGAGTGGCGTTGTTTGAGTGTCTATATAGGAGTAAGAGTGCATATGATAGTCCTGTACTGAGTGACCATAAGTATGAGTGACTGTACGGGTGAGTGAGTGGATGTGTGTGTGTAGACCTAAGAATCAGTGAGTGGGTATGTAGTTATTGGTGTTGGAGTGTCTATAGTTTTGCGAATGGCAGTCTGTAATTTAGATTGGGTGTATCAAAGGTTATATTATGGTGTGAGGAGCTGCATCAGATTATCACGTGGATGATGTCATCAGTGATGTCATTTGAGATGTCATCAGTGATGTCATCAGTGATGTCACTGACCATGTCATGAGTGATGTAATATGTGACGTCATCAGCAGTGCATTGCGGGGCGCGAGTTATAGTTAGCTGAACTAACTATAACGGGGGAATTTCATGGGTTTTGTACGAGTGAAATGTCCAACTAACTATAACTGTCCCTAAAACCTATGGTTTTTTCTGTGAATTTCAAAGGTTTTTTAAATGCTAATTTGTAACTATAACATATCTGAAACCTATGGTTTTTTCAGTGAATTTCAAAGGTTTTTTAAATGCTAATTTGTAACTATAACTGTCCCTAAAACCTATGGTTTTTTCAGTGAATTTCAAAGGTTTTTTAAATGCTAATTTCTAACTATAACATGTCTGAAACCTATGGTTTTTTCAGTGAATTTCAAAGGTTTTTTAAATGCTAATTTGTAACTATAACGTGCCTGAAACCTACGGTTTTTTCAGTGAATTTCAAAGGTTTTTTAAATGTATTAATTTTTATATTATTTTTTTTCATACTGATTTACTACATTTTTAGAAACAATTTTTTACATATTTTATTTTTTAAATTACATTGTAATTACATTATACATTACAAAAAATACTTTCTCAGAATGAATTACTTTAGTTTAAATACTTAGCACATAGGCAATAGACTTTTAAGTACAGTAGTTACAGTTGTTGCAATGGGCAACACATTTTCAAACACAATGCAACATTCAGCTCAATGTGAATTTCTAGTTAAATGCAATTAGTTACTTTATGGATTACTTTTCTAACCACAGGACTGGATCCTAGATTCAGTCCTGGGACATCTCCTGTAAACAGTTGAGAAAAAGCGTTTTGGTTACAGTCGTGATTTTTAAGGAATATTATTGTATTTTAAAAGTTGACACTTAGAAACTTTTCCTCATAGAATCACCAATGTTATCCTATGGAAGGAAATTCACTTAGCAGGTAAAAACTGTTATCGTTACTTTTTCTTACTCAGTGTTGGATCCTGGATCCAGCACTGGTGCATCTCCTGTAAACAGTTGAAAGAATGCGTTTAAGTCATACAGGCGATTTTTAAGGAATATTTGTAGTTTGTGAAAATCGACACTTTGAAACTTTTCTGCTGAAAACCAGACAATGGATTCCTATGGAAGAAAAGATAAGTTACTGGTAAGTACGGTTAAAATTACTTTTCAGGGTCAGTGCTGGGCTAAAAGATGCAGCACTGGGTTCTCTCCTGATAACAGGTGAGTAAATCGGAATTCGTATTTCGGCTGATTTTAGAGGAATATTTGTATGTTTCAAAAATCAACACTTAGAAACTTTTTCAGCAAAAAGCAGGCAATGATATCCTATGGAAGGAAATTCAAGTTACTGGTAAGTACCGTTAAAATTACTTTTGAGGATCAGTACTGGGCTGAAAGATGCAGCACTGGGTTCTCTCCTGATAACAGGTGAGTAAATCGGAATTCGTATTTCGGCTGATTTTAGAGGAATATTTGTATGTTTCAAAATCAACACAGAAACTTTTTCAGCAAAAAGCAGGCAATGATATCCTATGGAAGGAAATTCAAGTTACTGGTAAGTACCGTTAAAATTACTTTTGAGGATCAGTACTGGGCTGAAAGATGCAGCACTGAGGTCTCTCCTGATAACAGGTGAGTAAATCGGAATTCGTATTTCGGCTGATTTTAGAGGAATATTTTAAAGTTCCAAAACTCCACACTTAGAAGAATTTCCAAGTGAAACCAGTCAATGTTAGCCTATGGAAGGAAATTCAAGTTACTGGTAAGTACGGTTAAAATTACTTTTCAGGACCAGTACTGGGCTGAAAGATACAGCACTGAGGTCTCTCCTTATAACAGGTGAGTAAATCGGAATTCGTATTTCGGCTGATTTTAGAGGAATATTTGTATGTTTCAAAAATCAACACTTAGAAACTTTTTCAGCAAAAAGCAGGCAATTATATCCTATGGAAGGAAATTCAAGTTACTGGTAAGTACGGTTAAAATTACTTTTGAGGATCAGTACTGGGCTGAAAGATGCAGCACTGAGGTCTCTCCTGATAACAGGTGAGTAAATCGGAATTCGTATTTCGGCTGATTTTAGAGGAATATTTGCACAATGGTGAAGGGAGGGGCGGGGCCTGAGGTGACATCTGAGCAAACGCGCCCCGTGGCGCGTTTTAAGTAGGGGGATTAAGTCCCCTTGAATCATGAGGGTCCCTACGGGCCAACTAGCCCACCAGGAACCTCCAGTATGCGCCAGGGGCTGCGTTGCAGAGACATGTACAGAGGCCACACCCCTTTTACACCTCTCTGCAACGCAGCTCTGTGGCGCTTTCTGGACGTACCTGTTGGGCTAGTTGGCCCCCAGGGACCCTCAGGATTGAAGAGGATTTAATTCCCCATCTTAAAACGCGCCACGGGGCCTGTTTGCACACATGTCACCTGAAGCCCCGCCCCCTCCCTTCACCACAGTGCAAACGCGCCCCGTGGCGCGTTTTAAGTCTCGGGATTAACTCCCTTTGAATCCTGAGGGTCCCTGGGGTGCAACTAGCCCACCATATACCTCCAAAAAGTGCCACAGAGCTGCGTTGCAGAGAGGTGTAAAAAGGGGCGTGGCCTCTGTACACCTCTCTGCAAGGCAGCCTCTGGCGCATACTGGAGATTCCTGGTGGGCTAGTTGGCCCCCAGGGACCCCAGTATTCAAGGGGAATTGTTTCCCTCTGCAAACGCGCCAGGGGCGCGTTTGCAGAGTGGTGAAGGAAGGGGCGGGGCCTGCGGGCCCTGTGGGCCCGATCGTTTTTTTGTTTTTTGGTTTTTTTTTTCCCCCTGAAGGGGGGCTGTGTGGCCCCCCTTCCTTTTTCCTATTTTTAGGCCCTGGGGACCCCATCCCCCAGGGCCTTACCCCTTTTTTTAAAATTAAAATTAAAAAAAAAAAAAAAACGGGAAGGGGGCCGCGTGGCCCCTTTTCCCTGGGCCTGTATTGGCCCCGGGGACCCCATCCCCCGTGGCATGGCCTCTTTTTTTTTATTTGGAGGGGGGCTGCGTGGCCATTTAAGGCCCCGGGGACCCCATCCCCCGGGGCCGGCCTTGCACTTTTTTTAATTTTTTTTTTTTTTGTTACTTTGGGAAGGGGGGCTGCGTGGCCCCCCTCCGTGGCCACTTAAGACCCCAGGGACCCCATCCCCCGGGGCCTGGCCTCTCGTTGGGGACTGTGGGGGGGTCCCCAAACCCCCCACAGTCCCGCCGGCTCCCCGTGTCCTACGGGAGCCGGCATTGCTGACACATGGGGAGCAGCTAACATGCTGCTCCCCATGTGGAAAGCAATCAGCTTTGGATATTGGAAGAGAGCAGGTTTCCTGCTCTCTCTTCCAATATCCAAAGCAGTTTGCAATGACAGGACGGGAGCCGCGAGGCTCCCGTCCTGTCATTGCAAACAGCAGTGTCCCTGGGTGGGCACCCCGGGACACTGCAGGAGCCGGCCCTGGGGGTGGCGGTCCCCAGGGCCACCACAGGCTCCAGGAGGGGGGCCGCGCGGCCCCCTCCCTACATTTTGAAAGCCCCGGGAGGTGGTGGTCCTCGGGGCTTGGAGGTCCAAAACGGACCCCCATTTTAATTTTTCTTAGTGCCCCGGGGAGGTGGTGGTCCCTGGGGCATGTGGGGGGGCTGGAGCCCCCCCACACAGGTTTTTAATTTAAAAAAAGAAGCCCCGGGAGGTGGTGGTCCTCGGGGCTGCGGGAGGGCTCAGAGCCCTCCCGCACCATTATACATAAAGCCCCGGGGGTGGTGGTCCCCGGGCTTGGGGGCCCTAGAGGCCCCCACACATAAAATTAACCCCCCCCAGCATGCCCCCGGGACTTGGCCCACCCGGGGGCCATTAACATCGAAGCGCGGAGACCGCGCTTCGATTTTTTTTTTTTTCGGCAGGATTCTCGCACCCTGCCGATTTTTTTTAAAAAAATGTTGTTGTTTTTTTGCCCAGGGGGTCCTTGTGGGACCCCCTGAGCAAACCTAGGGGGTCAGGGTGTTTCTACCCTGCCCCCTTTGTGCGCTTTGCGCACTTGTTTCTGTCCCTCGGTTCTACCGAGGGACAAAATGGCTGCCAACATTTCCTGAATCGGAATGTTGACAGCCAGCTGACAGCCACTTAACATGCAGCTCGTGATCGGGACGGTGCGCGCAGGGTGCGCTGAGGGTACGCGGACCCTACTCGGCCATAGATATCACTATCTTTTTTACTTTTCATTTTCTCAGCAACTACTGAACGGATTTACACCATTTAACAAAAGGGTTATTTCTGAACCAAGAACTACCTCTTTGCCAAATTTGGTGTAATTCCGTTCAGCAGTTCGGGCTGTAGCCGTGTCTAAAGTTTCCTATGGAAAATTGCATGGGGAAAACGCGTTTTGGGACCCCCTTTTTCTCGGCCCCCGCTTGACGAATCCCCCGAGACTTTCAGGGTAGGAGCGGACCGGAGCGGGCCACAAAGTTTGAAAATTTCGCGAAGATACGTCAACCGGCAAGAGAGTTATCTCAAATAGAATGTCGCGGATTTCCTATGGATAATAGGTTGTAACTATAACTATCTACTGGCGACCGCCAGTAGATAATATATATATATATATATATATATATATATATATATATATATACACACACACACCAACTCCAGTTTTCCGTTCCCCTGGATGCCAACACAAGGACTCTGGTCGTAATTTATAAAAGATTGTCTTTTATTATTATTATTTCGATGTCTGGTAACGCGATTCGCCTGTTTCCACAGGCTTGCTCACACCAATAACGCCATTGCCATTACTTCAATTTAAAAACAGTGAGTATCCGATCACGTGGTTTGCTGTTTCCAATACAATGGAAAACAGACTACATCACACACCGTGTTGAATTCAATCGAAAATAAATACTTGCCGTATAACAGAATTTCAAAACAATTTATAACATTTCGTCTTCATGTTTTACATTTGCGTGGCCAACCCGAATTTCTGGCAGAGCTCAAAATTATATTTATTCGGTTTTTTGGGAGTTTCCCCATAAATTTCATTTTGTGATCAGCCAATATTTTTGCTGGCGAGTGCCTGAATGTATTTAAGCGCCTTGTTAGAGTTCCTTAAGATACTACGGCATGCAAAATTGGCAATAGACAAAGTGCAATTATCTTTATAAAAACATTAAAATTAATATATTTTGTAAATATTGCAATCATTTAAAAACCTCTATAAAAATATATTCTTTCTATTGAGGAGAATTTTTATCCATTTCCAATTGCCTTTTGCAGTTTGGATCAAGTACTAGTGCACCATGTGTTAGTAAGTCAGATTTTCTTACCTAAAACACATTCATTTATATGCTTAATCATGCTCAAAGGGGTATCACATGCTATTGTAACATTAGAACAATGTACTGTCAGTCTCTAAAGTGCTAGTGCAATGTGCAAAAATGTCCATGTGCAAATATTATTAATACAGTACATCGGCAGTTCATCGCAACATGTAATAAAGTGCAAGTGCTTTTTACCGGAATTAACTTAAATTCATCATTGAGTCTAATAATGTGAACCCAATTTTCTCTATGAAAACCTGCAGGTGCTTGTTGGTTTGGTGCCCTCTACTCCAAACATTGAATCACATTGATACCAATAATTCCTCTTATTGGTATCTGAACTGTAACTGCTACAAATATCTGTTGCCTTTATGTATTTCAATCTCTTTTTTCATTATCTTTACACGGCAATATTAAATCATTAAAGATCAAATTGTGAATTCTCGGAACTTATTAAAATTAGCCATATTTTCTTTTTCTATGGATACTGCTAGTGGCTCAGGTGTACATGCAAATCTTCATCTGTATTCATTCCCATCGGGATTCTGGTGTTGAAAAGCATTATGTATTTAGATTCCAGTTGTCGCAATCTTTTCTCCCTGTTTCCGCCTCTTCTCAATTTTGGTATCTGATCTATTGCAAAATAGGTCAGATCCTGTAGCCTGCCTTTATGTACCTCATTCATGTGGCGAGCCACCGGATATGTCTTATCATTGTTTTTTATCGCTCGCATGTGTTGCAGAATACGGACGTGAACAATGTGAATAGTGCTTCCTATGTACAACTTTGGACAGGAACATTTTAAAATATAAATCACATGGTCACTTCGGCAGTTTAGGAAGCACCTGATTTTCCATGGGTTCACCATGAAAGGAGAAGTTATTTGCTTGGTGTTTTGGGCAATAGAACAGGCTTTGCACTTTTGGCATTTGTAAAAACCTCGATTTGCCTTTAACCAGCTGCCCGATTTGATTAATTCCGGGCTACTGTCCACCAAATCCTGTCTCATTGATTTTGCCCTTTTAAAGGTTACCTGCGGTCTCCGTTTAGCCACTGCACTGAGCATGGGGTCACTCATCAGATGCCAGTGCCTACTCACACAATCTCACTTTTGTGTGGTAGGCACTGTATCCTGTGATCAGTCTTATTTCATCATTATCATGTTTTTTATTTTCAGCTCTTTCTTTTTTTAGGTGACAACAAGTCTTCTCTTTTGATGCCACTAACTTTTTGTAATGCTTGATTCAGGACCTGTTTTTTATAACCCCTTTACTCAATCAATCAATCAAGCATTTGTATAGCGCGCTACTCACCCGGAGGGTCTCAAGGTGCTTGGGGGAGGGGGGTCCGCTACTGTTCGAACAGCCAGGTCTTGAGTTGCTTCCTGAAGGAGAGGTGGTCTTGGGTAAGGCGGTAAATCCGGTGGGTGGGTTGGCTGCTGCGGGGGCCAGGGGGTTTGGCGCTGGGCGCGGTCCAGGCTCGGACAGGCGCAGACGGGCTTGCCTTAGGCGCGCCTTCGGCGCGCCAGCGGCGCGGCCGCGCAGCGGCCGCCATTTATGGGGAGGTGGGAGGGAGGAGCAGCTGGGAGGCAGGGGCAGCGAATGGGCAGTCAGGGGCGGGGCCGCAGGGGACGCAGCGGCGGGAATGGCGAGAGGCAGCGAGGGGTACAGAAGGAAAAGTGGAGAGAAAGCGGACACAAATACGGGCACAATTCAAAATGGGGCAGCGAGGGGTACAGAAGGAAAAGTGGAGAGAAAGCGGACACAAATACGGGCACAATTCAAAATGGGGCAGCGAGGGGTACAGAAGGAAAAGTGGAGAGAAAGCGGACACACATACGGACACAATTCAAAATGGGGCAGCGAGGGGTACAGAAGGAAAAGTGGAGAGAAAGCGGACACAAATACGGGCACAATTCAAAATGGGGCAGCGAGGGGTACAGAAGGAAAAGTGGAGAGAAAGCGGACACAAATACGGGCACAATTCAAAATGGGGCAGCGAGGGGTACAGAAGGAAAAGTGGAGAGAAAGCGGACACAAATATGGGCACAATTCAAAATGGGGCAGCGAGGGGTACAGAAGGAAAAGTGGAGAGAAAGCGGACACAAATACGGGCACAATTCAAAATGGGGCAGCGAGGGGTACAGAACGAAAAGTGGAGAGAAAGCGGACACAAATACGGGCACAATTCAAAATGGGGCAGCGAGGGGTACAGAAGGAAAAGTGGAGAGAAAGCGGACACAAATACGGGCACAATTCAAAATGGGGCAGCGAGGGGTACAGAAGGAAAAGTGGAGAGAAAGCGGACACAAATACGGGCACAATTCAAAATGGGGCAGCGAGGGGTACAGAAGGAAAAGTGGAGAGAAAGCGGATACAAATACGGGCACAATTCAAAATGGGGCAGCGAGGGGTACAGAAGGAAAAGTGGAGAGAAAGCGGACACAAATACGGGCACAATTCAAAATGGGGCAGCGAGGGGTACAGAAGGAAAAGTGGAGAGAAAGCGGACACAAATACGGGCACAATTCAAATGGGGGCAGCGGGGGCACAAAAGGGAAAAGGGGAGACAAGCAAGCAATACGGGCACCGAGGCCACAAACGGAAGGGCGATCTTACCAAACCTTTGCGTTAGATTGTCCTGAGCTTCCTCTAATGCCTGCCTCTCGCTACAGTTTCTTTTCATCCTGAGATGCTCCGCATAAGGAATACTCATTTTAAGGTTGATGGGGTGAAAGCTGTCCGCGTGCAGGATGGAATTTCCTGCAGTGACTTTCCTGAACGTGCGTGTGTGCAATGTATTGTTCTTTATATAGATTTCAAGGTCTAAAAACGTTACTGACGTCCTGTCTATGGTATATGTGAATTTGATGTTCAATAAGTTGGTGTTTAATTTCTTGACAAAATCTTTTGCTGACTCCTCTGAGCCCTCCCACACCACAAACAGGTCTATAAACCTTTTCCACACTACCACATTTTCATTCCATTCCTGTGCATGTTCAGCTTTGAGCACCTGCTCCTCCCACCAGCCCATATGCAAATTAGCATAGCTGGGGGCGAAGCAGGTGCCCATCGCCGTTTCGCGAACTTGTCTGTACGTCATTTCCAAATAAAAAACAATTGTTTTCTAGGCACATTCTGCCCATCTCAATAAGCATTCTAGAATGTTGATACAAAGAAATGTGACGCGTGTCCAAAAAATGACGCATAGCATTTAGTCCTGCTTCATGTTCGATACTCGTGTATAACGAGGTAACGTCCAACGTTATTAACAAGTAGCTTTCTTTCCAAATTAGTGTTTCAATCTTATTTAGAAAATCTCGAGTGTCTTGTATATAAGCTGGAAGTTTTACAACTAAATCCTGTAAGAAGTGATCCAAATAAGTTAAAGTCATCTCAAATAAACTTCCTGTGGTGGAAATTATTGGTCTCCCCGGCGGATTTTCTTTGTTCTTGTGAATTTTGGAGATTAGATAGAAGATCGGTGTCACCGGGTTGTCTATCTTCAAAAATAAATATTCTCCTTGAGATAACAGGCCTAATCCCCTCCAACGTGCCAGTTCTTTGTGCAATTTGTTTTTGATTTCCGTCAAGTTGCTGTGAGGGACCTTGATGTAACAGTTTTTATCGCTGAGTTGTGATGTTACCTCTTTGTTGTACATTATTAGTGGCCAGAGGACCACATTTCCTCCTTTGTCCAATTCTCGGACCACTATATTCTTATCCTTTTTTATCTTGTCCATAAGTTTGATATACTTTCTGTCTTGAGAGGTGGTGTCCTTTTTGAAGTTCTTGTTTGATGTTAATGCTAAATCCTTCAAATCTTTTATCACGGCTTCTGAAAACGAATCAATCAAATCCCTTGGCACATTATGGATAAAAGTAGATGTTGGTTTAAAGGACGTCTTCACTCCTTTATATGCATCAATTCCCAGGGTTTCCATTGTATCTCTCAACATTCCTTCTGGTTGCAGTCCCTCACATTCTATTTCTAACTCCCGAATCTCCTGTAACATGTGCAAATCTCCAACCTCCAAATTTAAATTTTCTCCTGTCTTCTACATTTCTAGATTGATTTTTTTGAGAAAATATTTTTTTCAATTTTAATTTCCTTACGAACTTGAAGAAGTCTATGCGTGTTTGACAGTAATCGAAATTGTTTTTTCTACAGTATGACAATCCTAATGATAGTATGTTGTTTTCTTCTTCGGATAACACCAAATTTGTCAGATGTATCACCGTAGCTGGATTACACTTTATTTGCGATTGTCTTTCCTTTGTTTTTGTTCCAGACCTTAGCTCCATCCCCTCCTCTCCTGTTTTTGCGCTTTCTTGGTGATTTCTCCTTTCTGTTGTTGTGGCCTCTTTCTGTTGCTCTGTGTTCGGTCTATGCCTAAAAAAAGGAATTCCTCAACCACTTTTGGTATTTCTTCAATATTCAGGGCCGCATATGTATATATATATATATATATATATATATATATATATATATATATATATATATATATATTGTTTTTTTCAATTAGGTACCAGAGTACTTTCTAGATAATTTCGTGAAAGTCCAGCGGTACATTGTAAGCTTTTTAAAAAATATATACATTGATTAATGTACTTTTTCCTAACTTTACAAACTTTGCTAAACTGCCTCATTTCTTCCTATACATTATTAAATAGTAGTAATCTATAATTCACATAAAAACAAAGAACAACATCAAAATGTGGTCTAAACAATATGGCTGCCTTTTCATTTTGCAAGGGCTTTAATTAACCAACAATATTGTGTTATATCATTGCCTTGTACCAAGGTATGCCACAAAGGTACCACAGTATACTGTGGCCCAAAATATTACTAAGAGTTTGTCCCTTATTCTTTAAAAACTGAACAAATTCAGATCAAATAACAAAAAGCCTTAGCAAAGTCAATAGCACTCGCCTTTGCGAACTGTTGGCTATGCCAATGCCTTTAGTTCATGCTGTACAGTATACCAATGCTGTACAGCATAGCAAATAATACAAAATAGACATCGTATATGAATGCGTTTGCATGGTGAGTGTCCTTTTTTTATGGATCTGCAAAGGATTGGTAACATAGCCTGAATGTTTTTTTTAGTTTTTTTTTAGCCTTAATTAAAAAAATAAAAATAATATTACGGGGGTGAGGGTACCGGTAGAGCTGTTAGGGCAAGGGAAAAGCAACAAATGATAGAGCAAAGATAAAGGCCTGAGGAGAACACAAGCTAGAAAGTGCTACCGGAGTTTGCATTGGGAGGGGCAACCCATGGATATGAGTAAATAGCACAAACCCAGAGATGGTGAGAGGGTGTGGCATTACAACTAGAGCTGCAAACTCTGGACCTGTAGAACCAGGTTCAAGCCTTGGTGTCAGCTCAGCACCCTGTGATTGTGGGCAAACCACATAATCTCCCTGTGCCTCCCAAAAAATATAAATAATAATGTGTCTTTGTGTAATGTAACTGGCGCTCATGTAAAGCACTCCCATACCTTCGGGTTGAGTTGGGGTTGCAAAAAAACAAGCCGTCACAACCTGACCATACAGAAGCAGGCATATAAGGACTGGTAAAGCCTATAAAAGCAAAATTCAGAATGTGGCTGAGTTGCACTCTCAAAAGACTGTTTAAAGCTAAAGGAAAAAAACAGCAAGCGTCTGACATTTGATCTCGGTCTTTGAATGCACAGCACATGTGAAGAGATAAGAGCAATATTTACAGACCTATTTACAGAGGAGCTGGGAGCGAAACACAGGCACTCATGTGAACTGCTCTTAGACAAAGAAAAAAGTAGCTTCTAAAATAGATGTTAAATTGGTGACCAGTGGATTGAGGATTGATATAGTACTTGGTCCCTGCTCTCGGGGAGGGCTAAACGCAGAAAGAGGCATGACACATGCATTCCATGGACAAAATGGGGAGAAATAATATGAGAGCGATGATGGAGCCAGCAAATTGGAAGCCTACGGGCGGGCTGAAGCCCATAAAGTATATATTACATGTCTCAAAGAGACAGTGCAAGTGCTGTCTAGCCGACACCTAATTAGTGTTCCACACTATAATATACATTATTGCTAAATTTCATGTAAACCCTTTTAGCCAATTTGTCACTACATCTGTCTAAAAAGTCTTTGGGAAATATATTGGTGGAAAAAGGTGTTTCAAGACCCCCCTTGCTTTTATGCACCCAATTAACTGATCATCACAAAACTTTCCATCATCAGCCAATGTAGAAAAATAATAGCTCTGCAAAGTTTCATGGAGGTTCATTAAATGGTGACAAAGTTATAAATCAAAATTGTGAGGAACTTCTTTCTCTGGGAATCCTAAGTATAACTACAGAGTGGCTATTGCACAGTCACTTTTATTGACGCACTGGCAGCGCAATGTGTTTCCATATATATACATGGCCAGGTAAAGTCACCCTGTATGACTTTTCTTGGCCTTGTAAGTATGTTTCCCTTTCAAGCATAACTCTGCGTGAAAGGGACGTTCCATTGGTGTTGCTGTGGGTGTTCCCACGCAACATCCATGCAACTTGACATTCCCAGATTTACAACATTTTGTAAACCTGGGAATGCATCAGAATCCTACGGCTCCCCATTCTGCAGCACGCATAGAAAGAGGAAAATGCCTTTAATGATTGTTTTTGTAGAGGATGGTGTCCCTTCCTGCACAAAAACAATCATCCCCTCAGCGCAGGCACCCTTGCAAAATGACGCAAGGGTGTCTGTGCTGGCGCATGGCTGCTGTTTGTGCACAGGGGAGAAGGACAGGAATGCACTGTATCTTGTAGACATATGTACAGTAGAATAGAGTAGACTGGAGTGGCATAGAGTACAGTGGTGTACAGTGTACTGGCGTAGAGTGGAGTGTTGTAGAGTGGAATACAGTATAGGGGAGTATTGCAGACTGGATCAAGATAGAGTGTCGTGAGGTACACTGTTAATGTGTACAGCGTAATAGTGTATTGTGGAGTGGAATAGAGTTAAGTGGTGTACAGTGGAATAGTGTAGAGTGTAGTGGCATTGAGTGGAGTCAAATAGAATTGAGTTGCTTGGAGTGGAGTTGCATACACTGGAGTAGCGTACTTTGGAATGGTGTAGAGTGGAATAACGTTGAGCATTGGCATAAACTGTAGTGATGTAGAGGGGAGTGGCATATACTGGAATAGCATAGAAGAGTAGCGTAGAGTGGAGCATTGTACAGTGGAATGACGTAGGGTAGAGTGGTGTGGTGTGGCATAGAGTAGAGTGGCACACAGTATAATGGCATAGAGTGGCGTGTTGTAGAGTAGAATACCGTAGAGTGGAGTATTGAATACTGTAGTGGGTGTAGTGGGGTAGACTGTAGTGGTGAACAGTGTAATAGCGTACTGTCGAGTGTTGTAAAGTGGAGTTGCATTCAGTGGAATAGCATAGAGTGTAGTGGCATAGCGTGGAGTGGCATATACTGAAATAGAATAAAGCAGAGTAGCATAAAGTGGAGTGTTGTACAGTGGAATAGTGTAGAGTGTAGGAGGGTAGAGTGGTTTGGTGCAGACTGGAGTGGTGTAGAGTGCAGTGGCATAGAATGGAGTGATGTACAGTGTAATAGCATACAGTGGATTATCATCATAGAGTGGAGTGGAGTACAGTGGACTAGCGTACAGTAGAGTAGTGTAGAATGGAGGGGCATGCAGTGGAGTGCTGTACACTGCAGTGTCATAAAATGGAGTGGCATAGAGTGTAATAACATTCAGTGTAGTGGTATAGAGTAGAGTGGCATAAAGTGGAGTGACGTACAGTGATTTTGCATAGAGGATGTGGCAGCAGTCATCTTAGGACTCGGGACTCAGTCCTGAGCCATAATAAAAGGTTAGAAATTGATACAAGGGGGTGGGGTACGGATCTTTTGACCACTTTATCTACACAATGTGCTAGCTCGAAAGTGAGGAGGTTATTTCTTTCCCCTTTTTGCAAATCAAGACATTGTCGCATTATAGAATAAATAGGTTGTAGGCAATGGGTTTGGATCTTTGATTATTGATGTTTTCCCCTGTACCCCTGCCTAGGTATCAGTTCAGGGGCCCCCTTGTGTGATTGTTACAGTATTTAGACCACTTAGGCCTGGGGCCAAAAATGTTTTTTTTGTAGTTTAGCTGCAAATTCACAGAGGATTTTAAACAATACCCTCCATGTGGGCTGGGGAGTGGTACTTTCAATATTTAGGGAGAGGGGGCACATGCCCACCTTCTTCAAGCTTCTATGAGGCTCTGGGATCACATCCCCTGGGCCATATAAAAAATTAAAGGGAGGTGGGAAACGTGGCCTCCCTCCCCCGAGCCTTTAAGAGGCCCCAGGGACCCTATTCCCTGGGTTGATATTTTAATAAAGGAGAGAGGGCCATGCAACCCCACTCCCCTTGTCTGCAAACTGGGAAGGGGGCACGCAACCCTTCTCTCAGAGCCATTTTATGGCTCTGGGGACCCCATCCCCTGGGGCGGATCATGGGGTTGGGAAACCCGGGCCACTTTCTATTTTCCTGTACAAGAGTACAGGCAGGGAGATAGTAATGTGCTCCCACCTGGCGGGAGCATAAAACTGCTCTCGTCGGCTGGGAGCACAAAACGTTTCCCTCTCAGGCAGGGAAATACTCTGACTTGCTTTCACCCCGAGGAAGCAAATCAAAACTGATCCTGTGGGCCGAGAGCAATGATGGTTCCCATTGCATCTGGGATGGTGGCATGCGGGGAGCCGGCATGGCATCAGGGCCCTGGTCCTTCCCCCACAGACCCCAACGAGGGACCTGCTGTGGGGGTCACCCCACTAAAACAGAAAAAAGGAAAGTGGCGGCTCCTGCAGGAAGCCGGCGTGGCTGTGGGGGCCCTGGGCATCCCCCCACAGCTCCCAATAAAAGTAAATGTCTGAGGTGTCCCAACTGGGCACCCGGGCCCCCCTTAAATAGGAAAAAATTATCAGCTCCTGCATGGCCCTAGCATAGGGCCACATGCAGGAAAGCCCTAGTGCTCCCCACAGCCCCCTAAGTGAAAAAAAACACTGGGTGTCTCAGGTGGGACTGGGACACCCAGAGAAATAAAACTATAAACTGGCACAAGTGAATAATAAAACTAGCAGTCACAGTTGCTCATTTATTATTCACTTCTTCTTCAAGGAGCGGCCCATAATGCTTGGAAAGGGGGATGGACCACACCAATTTTTTTTTTATGTTGTTGGGAGCTGCAAGGACTACTTAAGCCCCCAGCAACATTAGAGAAAAAACAGTAAGGGCCCGATTCACAAAGGTAAAGTTAGACCAAAAGTTTAATTTAGACCAAAAGTCTAACTTCACTATTTTTCGGTATTCACAAAGATAAGTTACTGCTAGTAACTTTACTAGTAGCAAAGTTACTAGTAGTAACTTACCTTTGTGAACACCGAAAAGTAGTAAAGTTAGACTTTTGGTGTAAGTTAGACTTTTGGTCTAATTTTACCTTTGTGAATCAGGCCCTTAGACTTCAGGTCTACACTAAGGCTTCAGATGTAAAGTTAGACTTCAGGTATAAATTTAGACTTTAGGTCTAAACTTAGATTTCAGGTCTAAATTTAGACTTCCAGTCTAAGTTTACCTTTGTGAATTGGGCCCCAAGTCTCCTGGGTCACTGAATCCATGACCCAAGGAGAACTTACAATATTTTTAAAGCAGTTCCCAGGCTTGAACTTTTGCTCTACAGTTGGGAGTACAGTGCCCTCTAGATGCTGGTTCTATGGTTGCATTTTATGTGGCCTGAAGATATATATAAAAAAGACACAAGATCCTCTTGTGGTTGTTTATATGATTCCATTTTCTGGGCGGTTATATGTTTAAAGAAAAACTCAGACATGTTTATTACATTTTTTATTTTTTTTAAACAATATGTTTGACTGTTTACTTTCACATTTTTCAATCACAAAATTAGACCAGGGTGGAATTTCTAATTTGTCTCACGGAATTGGAGGAATTTGGCGACTCTGCGCTACTCTTAACTCAGAGTTCCGGCCAAATTCTGCCAATATCCGCATGGCAGAATTGTTTTGCCATTCGAGCAACATTATGACAATGGTAACAATATGAGGCTCTAGCAAGCGGGCTGGTGAGTGCAAGAGAAATTTGGCATCTCCTAGTGCAATTTCTGGTTGCTAGGAAGCCTTCTGGAGTGATTTTCTAGTGCAAGTGGTCGTGGGAGCAGTCGTGGTCAGAGGGCTGCTTCTCAAGTAGATTTTCTACTCGAGCGTCAGCAAAATAATCTCGGATGACTAAGCACTCTTGTGCACTGCATGTTGCTGTTCATGTCATGCAGAGTGAGCAGCATGACTTGCATTTTTTTCTGCCCATTGGCAGAACTCCATAGAATCTCATTCAGTTTTTATGTAGCTCAATGGAAATCCATTGAGAGAAAGTCCACGAGTTCTGCCCACCCCTACACAAAATGTAATATTAAAAACTATTTAAAAAGAAAGAATCAGAGACATGTTGCTTAATTAATCTTTATTAAACACTTTCATAGTAATCAATATTAATTAACATTGCATTGTGTGAATTTTTGAAATATGCATTTAGTTAAAATTATTGGTGAATTTTGATGATAGATATGCTCACCTCTTGATAAAGCCAATAGGCTCACTTTTTTTATTTTTGTTGCAGAAGGTAGTGCGGTGCAGAGGGTTGGCTGCTCAGAGGCCAGGCCTATGGTGAGTGCCTGCAAATACATATTTATATTACCAGTAGGTAGCTATAGTTAGGACCGATTTTCCATAGGAAAAGTGTTTTTTGTTTCGCTAATAACTTTGGTGCCGTTTGACAAACCTTCACAAAATTTTTAAAAACTAATGTACCAGTCACTTCGACTGCTGTCTTGAAAGATTTGAGGTGATTCGTAAAGAGGAGGCCAAGAACAAGGGGGGGGGGGGTCCCAAAATGCATTTTCCTCATGGAGTTTCCAATAGGGATTTTAGACACGACTACAGCCCGAACTGAATTGCAAAAAATTTGGCAGAAAGCTAGGTCTTTATCCAGAAAGAGGGCTTTTTGTAATTTGGTGTAAATCTGTTAATTAGTTTTGGAGTTGCTGAGGGAAAAAGATGTATGTTTATCTAGAGATGCAGATCTACCACGGTGGATCGACGCATTCATGCCCCAACAGCAATGCCATGACTGGCTGCCACCACTTCTACCAGGAAGTGGCGACAGCCATCTTGGGATTCGGACTAAGCCGAGCTCCAAGAAAAAAGGCAAAAAATAGCACAAGGGGCAGGGTAGGAATACCCTGACCCTCTATGCTGGGTGAGGATTTGCAGCAAAAAATTTAGAAAAATCAGCACAGTCTCTCTTGTTTTCTATTATGCCCCCTGGGAGGGCCTGGTCCAGGGGAGTGACAATAGATATATTTGGGCAGAGGGAGGCACACGTGGTTCCCCTCACCAGGCAGATTTTGGCACCATTTGACCCTATTTTCCAGGCCCAGCCTTTTAAAAACAAGTGGGGGGCACACAGACCTCCTCCTGGACCGATTTTGGCTCCAGGGACACAATCCCCGGGGCCTGGCCATAATCAAAAAGGGGAGAGGGGCACACAGCCCCCCTTGGCCCAGGGAACCCATCCCTGGGGCCTGGCTGCAACTACAAAGGGGTGTTGTAGGGATTCTGCACATACACAGAGCTATTCACAGGATAATAGGACCTCGGAGTATAGTGGTGAACCAACCATACACCTTAGTACCCACAATCCCAATCCGACTAGCTTTAGCGTCTCATTAGCAGCGATGCTACCAATGATTAGACAACCCAGAACATGGTCTCTCTCTCTCTCAGGACTTGCGGGAGCAAGAACACCCTTTCATAACTCACTCATACTTGTCCACAACGTGCGTAATATGAGACAGTATAGTTTAAAATGTTTATTTCAACTATCGTGCTCTAAGATACAGTACACGTGCCAGTACTATCAGCATAATGATAAAATAATAAGCATTGTTACAATTCCATAGAATACAAACGGGGAAAGCATTTCATAAAGCAGTGGATATAGGGCTAAATGGCCTTACCACCCTCCCCGTGCTAGGAGCTAGTTTATTATAAGAAATAGAAAACCTCTGGGCTTTGTCAGGCGGACCCTCATACCTCAATCTCTAGATGCAAGGTTTACATCATCAGACAAGCACAGCTCTTCTCTCTGGAAAGGTTTTTCTCAGAGTGTCACAAACAGCGAGATCACAATATTAAAAGCACACAAATTTCTCCAGTGCAGCTGTACTTAGTGTTATGTCTAAGTGCGAGGGACTGGCCAGATCAGCAAGAACAAGGGGCGTTGTTTTTCGACATTGTACATGTTGTGCAGACGAAACCCACAGGGAACAGGAGAAAAGGTGAAAGGCAAAAAGGCAGACAGTTCTAATATAGCCGGGCATAAGCAGAGGCTGGAAAAACAAAGTCACAAAGTAACGTGCGCAAAAAGGCATCATGGCAGCCAGGCCTAAGCCAACTTAGCAATGCAGAAAATGAGGCCACAAACCACACAACACCCTCCCCTGGTCAGTCCATAGGTGAAGACAGAGTTCAAATAGATGGAGCAGAATGCGGAAACTTCCACGGAAAAATAGCCCCCAATGAAGGACAGTGAATGGTACAAAAAAATCCAGAGATGCAGGACGCGGAAAGCGTAGGCCCCCTAATCCAAGAAAGTGTAAGTGCAGAAAAACGCCACACCTTCCAAGAGGACATCGTTGGAATCGTCAGAAAAAAGACGCCATCCAGTTCAACAATTCAAAACTGCAGTCATGCTCCTCGCAAGAGGGAGCAGTGAACAGCCTTGCGGGACAACTTGCGTGATACTCAATATATAACTATGTCGTAGGAGAGTCTGAGCAGCCACCCAGTCATCCCATTGCGCCAAAATTCCAAGTGCAGCCGCACGCGCCATTAAGCCATCACCGGAACAGTCGCGTTCATGGGCCTCTAAGGGACCCATTAACTGGGCAAAACCCGGCTCCGACAGACGTATTGGAAAGGCAAAAATCCAAGGACCAAGAGAAAGGACATCGGATGCAAGACATCACAGGTTGCACGCAAGTGAAATACGCAAAGCGAAAAGAGAGTCTATAGGACACACGGAGTGTCGCCAATGGTAGGATGCCGAAGCCGATGAGGATACGCTCACGGAGCATCCGGAGTCGACCTTGGTCGAGGAGGCCCCCAGGAAGTGCAGCCATTGCGTAGCAAACAGACTAAAAGCAGTATACCAGCCGCGAGGATCAACGGAAAGCCGCCAAAGACGCTGGAAAAAAATGGAATGAATAAAAGCTGGTATGACACCAAATATAGTTTGAAAGGACGTTACAAGGCCGGATCCCACAACTTTAAAAAAGTGCACAAGACCTTCGGTTCTAGACTCATTGAAAACACGGTGAATCAGCTCACCGAAATGTTGTGGGAGGTTTGTGTTCAAAAGGGCCTGTATCTCACTGTGGGTACTAGCCACCTGGAGAATAAATGTCTCCCGTGCGGATGTGAGCATAACCTCCTGGTTTAATAATAGCACCTGTATTCTGCTCAATTTATTAAAATCCGCCTTCAAAGTTGGAATGGAAGGCCAAATGGAACTATTTATGATGTCGTGCGGGGGAGGAAAAAGCACATTTTTGCAGCACACAACCCGGTGGGAAACTGTTACAATATAGGGGATGCCGGCCAGCATCCCACAGCAGTCCTGATTATTCAGAAGGAGATAGCTACCATTTGCAAGCACAGTAAAAGTAGGTGAAATAGCAGGAGCAGGAATGCCCTTTAAAACACAAGGAAGATTCAGAGCCGAAACATTACAAGCCCTGTGCAATTTAATGTTCTTACAAATCAGGGAATGACCCACAGTAGAATCGCATGACTATCCTGTGAGGAAAACCTCTTTTCCGTCCCTAAGACATCTGTATAGGAAAGGTAGGGACCAAAGTTCATGCAAGAAGGCACTGCCTAAAGGCTGAAAACGGCCAACAGGATAATGTTTCATGCAGGAACTGAATTCAAATAAAGAAAAAGGCAAAGAGATAACCCCGTGAACTAGCCATACTGCAGAATCCAATTCCGCCACAGAGAATGGTAAGGGCTCTATTTTTTCGATACGTAAGAGTGTATGTGGCATCTTTCATGGACATGAATTGCTGTTTCTCAGTTAAATTAAACGGCAAGAACAAGGCAGAGGTGTTCAAAAAATGCCAAGGAACTTTCCCCATTTTAAGTGTTTGCAAGACATCACAGGTTGCACGCAATGCAACGCTCTCCATGGCCAAGCAAGTCAACGCAGTCTCATCCTCCTGCTTCAACACCCTCCGCATGCTTCGCAAGATCTACAGGTGGATCCCGACAGACACGAGAAGAACAGTCACCCAGGCCCTCGTCAGCAGCAGACTAGACTATGGGAACGCCCTCTACGCGGGAGCCCCGGCCAAGCTCATCAAGCGACTGCAACGCATACAAAACGCCTCCGCACGCCTGATCCTCGATGTACCATGCCACAGCCACATCACCCCCACCTGAGGAACCTGCACTGGCTCCCCGTCGACAGGAGAATCTCCTTCAAACTCCTCATCCACGCACACAAGGCACTCCACAAGACTGGCCCAGCCTACCTCAACAGACGACTCCTCTTCTACGTCCCCAACCGCCAACTCTGCTCCGCCGACCTCTCCCTCGCCACCGTCCCTCGCATTCGAAGAACCACCACCGGTGGCAGATCCTTCTCCCACCTCGCCGCAAAGACCTGGAACACCCTTCCACTAAGCCTACGACAGACCCAAGATCTGCTGACCTTCAGGAGGCTACTCAAGACCTGGTTGTTCGACCAGTAGCAGCACCCCCCCCTTTTTTTTTTTCTCCCCCAGCGCCTTGAGACCCTCGCGGATAAGTAGTGCGCTTTACAAATTCTGTGATTGATTGATTGATTTGCAAAGTCCATGCAAACTGCATTACTGAACGCAATTGATTCGGACCATGATATAACACAGAAACATCATCTTGTACAATATCAACAACAGAGGAAACAATATTCTCTAATGTGTAAATGTGGGAAGACAGGGTATTAATACTATTGTCAACAACAGCAAGCA
The DNA here is from genome assembly GCA_963921515.1 of Calotriton arnoldi. Taxonomy (NCBI): domain Eukaryota; kingdom Metazoa; phylum Chordata; class Amphibia; order Caudata; family Salamandridae; genus Calotriton; species Calotriton arnoldi. The sequence continues at coordinate 2,079,407 of CAWUFW010001445.1, read as the reverse complement.
CCTTTTCTAAATTTGCTTGATCGATTTCCTGAAGACTGTAAGCAGCTTCAATTTGCGAAAGCTTCCAGAGTTCAATGTAAGTTTCATAAATGAATCTCTTAGGTCGAGGGCCCCCGAGGCCCCAGAACGAAATCGGACAGATCAATGTTGCCTGATAGGAGGGATAAATGTTGTTTTACAGAATCTAAGGAAGAGTGCTGCAACCACTGTTTACACAATTTACCAACAGAATATGTTGTAACAGTACGAGAGTCAGAAAACCTTGGATCCGGTCTATCCTGTTTGTAACCAGGAATAGAATCATGACAACGCATTTGGCATGCATTTGATGCCGTTGGCCAAGCCAACCAGGGTGACTGAACAAACGTAGAGACATTAAACGAATTGTTTTGAAACAAAGCTTGCAAGGTGGCAAGGGAAATATTGAAATGCAAGCTCTCGTTGGGAGTGGAAGACAATATGGGAATGGAAGGTGCATTTAATTGTTTGGAAGTAGCCAAACCCCAACAGGTTGTTTGATAGATTGTATGATTTAAAAATAGAATTTGGGCCAGGATCAGGCAAGCACGGTGCAAGGCTTCCGTGCCTTGCACCGGCCATGATTTGGTGCCCCAAATAGATTTTAAGTCAATGGCATCCTTCCAGTGTTCATAACCACCCACCGTTAATGCGTTCAAAAAAGAACCCGAATAGAGTAATTTGGTGTGGGTCAACATGATCTTCTGAGTGGACGAAGTGTTTAATTTAAAATAATAGGACCCAGGGTTTGATCTATCAAAGTCTGTAAAATAAGTAAACTTACTTTTGAGTGTGTGGGAGCTACCTGGCAAAGGGGTCGGACAATGTTCCCATTGGGTGTAATTAAAAGGACCCCGCAGAGTACTTGGTTTATGGAGAAAATGGTTGCCCCAATGCTGGTAACAATATAAATCGGCATAACTTGCAGAATTCATGTACAAATCTTCAGCATTAAAAGCAGCATAATATTACAAATCAGTAAATAACGATTCCACGGCATACACATCCCAATCATCAGAATGAATATTACTTTTAACGACATCACCCATTGAAACACGAAAGACATTTGGTACATTAATAATTTCGGTGGGTCCATGAATTTGGAAGTTTACCGCATCCCATACGATGCCATAAGCGACTGGGAAAGCTGAAATGTTCACAAATGTGTGGTCACGCTTCATGATGTGAGAAGACGAATGCAGAGCCAAAGTTCCAGCGACACAGTTCACAGCAGAGCGTTCTGGTAAATAGTGACCATTTATGAGCAAGAAAAAAACTGTCACGAATCCAATGGACATGAAGAGGAAAATCAGAAACAGTACCAACCAGATGTATGTCCATGGTGGGACCAAAAAATTGTCTCAACCACAAGATAAAAACACTGAACCTGGACGGGATAAGTGATGAGGTGGAAGCCGAATCAAAAGAATAACGGGTTGGGCTCAGTGGTGTTGTTGGTAGGTGAGCCACTGACTCGTTTGCGGGGTATGTATACTCGGTCTCCTCGTTGCAGGGGGAATCCGGGTAGTCGAGCAGGCAATCAGGCACATCTACCATCTCAATGGCAACATCAGTGACCGTTCGGGCTGGAGGGCCACAAACATGTGTCGTAGAAATGGCTGGACAGGAGACCGCTGGTGTTACACTATTCAGGATCGGCCAGATGTTGTAGCTTGACATTTTCCACTGAGATGTATCTGTTGTCTTTGCGACCTGGAAGCGGTGGTAAGATGACTGTACGAATTCCCTTCAAGCCAAGGACAGGAACTGGTGCACGATAAGAGGGGCCAAATTCTTTTTTGTTCTCCACCTTCTCTCGGACCAGATCTCCAACCTTTGGAAGCCAGCCGGCAACCGGTATCTGCAGCGCAGCGTCTGTGGCTGAAGGTAAATGTTCGTTTGCAAGTTTGTCACGGGCTACTTGTAAGTCCTGCAACATAGTAGAATGGTTATCTACATCAAAGATTGCAGAATGCGCCGCCATGTCTAGACCATCAGGGTCAGGCACAAACATTTGGATGCCAAAGAGCATTTCGTATGGGGTCCGCCCACCCAGAGGTCTTCTAGGGAGATTATTAAGTGCACGTTGTAAGCTATACAAGTGGGCCAGCCAGTTCCTGCCAGTACCCAAGACTCTAGCTGTCAAGGATTGCTTTAAGTCACGGTTCATTCGTTCAACAATCGAATTGCCCTCAGGCCGATATGGGAATGAAAATTTCACCCCCAGTGACCCCATTGCGTCCTTGTACGCCTTAGAGGCGAACCCCGGACCTTGGTCAGAATGGAAGGTGCCACAGGCAAAAATTCCCACAAAGACACGCAAATCCCTGATGACATTTCGAGCGTCAGCACTCCGTTGTGGCCAAACCCAGATGAAACGTGTGCACGAGTCTACTGCAACTAAGATGTATTTGTATGCAGTGTCAGAAGAAAATGGACCGCAGTGATCCAGGTAAACACACGCAAAAGGTCTGTTAGAAATGCAGAGCGGTGTTTGTGGTGGTCGTGTAACCGTTGTAGGCTTAATTTGCTGACAAACGTCACAAGAAAGCACATAAGTACGGGTCTGTTTATATAAACCACGCCACCAGTAACGCTGCTGCAAGATGGAAACCGTCGCAGACACGCCAGCATGGGCCGAAGCCAAGCCTTCGTGTGCGGCAGTTATCAAGGAAGGTCTGCGGTCCGCGTTGGGAATCAGCCGATCACCAACGTCTGGAATTCTTACGTAAGGAACCTGTTCGGGACCTAATTGATAAGAGTATTTGGAAGGAAAACCCCGTGGGTAATTAGCACCTTCCTTTGTTGCAGCAATAGCTGCCAAAATATAATTATCTATTTTAGTCATGGATCTTGTAACAGCTGTGACTGAGCACGTGGCTACTGCTGATTTGGCAGCTTCATCTGCCAAACCGTTACCGACAGCGTGTGCGCCCACACGCTGGTGGCCAAGAGTGTGAATCACCTGGGTGAGAGGCAGATGTTAAGATCTGCCACTCGAACCCAAAGCATTTTATGCTTAATTGTACTGCCTTTTGCATCTTTATAGTCGTTCTGCGACCAAAAGAATAGATTGTCATTGAAAGATTGAACACAGTAGTAAGAATCGCATACAATAAGTAGTCACGTCCGGATTAGCGAACTCAAGTGCGAGCACCAAAGCACGCAGCTCGGCCAATTGTGCAGTACTGTCACCTAGTGCCTGAGTGTGCACTACAGTCGATTTGAATTCTCCGTTCACCATAGTACCTGCAACAATAGCACATGCTGCGGAATAAGCATGCTTGGAACCCGTGGCCGGTTGTGCCGAACCATCGGTATATATAATACATTCGTACTCCTCCAGCGGTAACAGACAGAGGAGGAGGATGAACAAATTCATACTGTAAAAACTCCTGTGTCTGAAGAGAGGAATCAAAGATAAAAGTGACATCCGGAGACGTCCGAGATGTAGCCCATTGTATCCAACGGGGGTGCAAAGCCTTAGAGTTCGGAACACTTGCTTTCGTCACTGTCTCTAGGGCAGGATATGGTGTTACCACCAAAATGCGTTTTCCCTGTGCCAGTGCGCGTTCCTTCAGAATCGCCATTTGCACTGCAGTCAAAACTTTCTCCACAGAGGAAAAGCGCAACTCCGCTGAAGTGTAAAGATGTGACTTGTATGCAATCGGTACTGTGTCACCTTCGTTAAAGGTTAAGTACGTGAAACCCACTGCCCTGGCACAATTCTAATCACCAGGTTAGTGTGGTTGTCACGAGTCAACAAGAATTTAGATTCCAGTAGATCGGACTGTAAAGACTGCAGTATCGAAGAATGCTCAGGAAGCCAGCATGACTTCAAAAAGCTGGGCTGTATCAAGGCATATAGCGGCTTGATACGCTGGGCATATTCGGGAATGTAAGTACGCCCGAAATTCAGAAAGCCCAGTAACGACTGAAGCTTCTTCAGTGTGGTTGGAGGGCGCAAAAGGGCACACTTCTCCAAGAAATGGGGAGCTAAGCCCTTACCTTCATTGTTGAGCTCATAGCCCAAAAACAAAACGGTAAATTCAGCAATGTGAGATTTAGCAAAATTAAATTTGTATCCTAAGACCGCAAATTCAAGAATAATGCGGTCCACACGTGAAAGATGTGGCCATAATTCGTCGTCTGTCAGATAGATATCGTCGACGTACGAACACGCATCTGGGTCTATGCTGCCCAACAAAGAGACAACACGGGCGGCGAATACACCCGGACTGTTCTTGTAGCCCATGGGCAAACGCCGAAATTTGAATTGCTTACCACCGGAAGTAAAAGCGCTCCATTGGCTGCACTCCGGGGACAAGTTGTGCGTGTTAAATCCATTGGATAAGTCAAGTGTCGTTTTATATTTTTTACGAACAAGACGGTCTACAAGCGCAGAACTGTGGGTATTTTGTACCGCAAAGGTCCAACAATGAGAGTTCAAATGTCGGTAACCCAAAACTAAACGGTACGATCCATCGGGTTTAGAAACTGCAAAAAGGGGATTATTCATTGGTGATACGCATGTTTCTATTACTCCCTGATATTCGAACTGTGTCAGAATGTCGGACACGGGACCTTTTGCTTCCCGCCGGATGGGATATTGGAGTTGTGGCTGTGGCAGCGACCGCAAAGGAATATCATGGGGGGGTGAGTCTTCATCCCAGCCCACGTGATTATGGTATAACGCCGGGGCCAGGGCCCCAGCCCATTCAGCTGCGAGAGCCTCCGCTTTGTCCTTGGGGACATGACGAGAAAAGCTCGGAAGGATTACCTCTTCCCCTCTACGAGCAGCAAGTACGAATGGGGGCGGCCAATCCGCTTCTGCCAACAAAATGTCGTAAGAAGAGGTCAGATTCTCCCAGAAAATCACTTTAAGAACACGCTCAATATCACCTTCAATTTGAATGACAATGTTAAAAAGTCTGTCAGGGGGTGCCTTTCTGTTGTCAGCTGTCTCGACAGTAATGAATGTGTCAGTTGCTGTCGCCTCCACATGAGGATGTAGTGCCTCCCGCAATATGGTAACTTCTGCGGCGCTGTCTAGGAGCGTCACTGCCCACGTCCAATTCAGGAGTCTCGTTCTCAACGTCTGTGGCATACCTCGCTGTTAAAGCTGCAACTTTCTTCTTCTGAAACTGTGGACGAGAACGTGGAAATTCTTCGGGTTTCCCCTCGGACTTGTTGTCGAGGTTGGTCTCGCCCCTGTTGAGCCTCACGACCCCTGCCTCTATCCTGGCGATCTCCTCCACCAGTCTGGGAGATCGATGGTGCCTGTGAAAAACGAGGAGAACGCGGATCAAGGACCTGAAATCTCTCTGGAGATTTAATTCTCGCTCTGCCGCGCAAATCACAAGTGCGTTCAGAAGATACGGAAACCGGGGATGCGCCACGCGACCCTGGTTTCTTCTGTTGCTTACCCTGTTTCTTCAACCTCCAGTTCTTTTTAGTAAAGAACGGTTTCTCATCTTTCTCAGACTGAGTTTTTTGTTGTGGTTGAGTTTGTGTTTTCGCAAAAGGCTTAACCCCCAAACTATTGCGGCCAATGGTTTTATAAGCCTGTGCAATAATTTTCGGTAATTCGTGTGGCTTGTCCGGTTCTGGGATTAAAGCCAAAGCATTAGCTACTTGAAAGTTAACTGCATCGCCCTTGACGTTCGCAAGGATTAGATCAGCCACTACATCGAACACTCCCACCAGTCTCATCCTGCACTCGTTTAATTACAGAGGGGAGAACTGTCATGGAAGGAGTGCCGAAACACTTCGCATTCACTGCTGCGAATACCTTACCCCAGTTGTTGCATTCTGCCAACTCGGGAATTAAGTCTTTCGGCAAACTAATAGTTAAAATCCTGTGTTTTTCCACAGGAGAAGTATTGGGAAAAACTGCCTCCAGCTGGTCAAATTTTTCTGCAAGCCAATGAGGCAAATCATCCTTATTTTGTGGGCGCTTGCCCATCACCGAATTAACCATGACGGGACTTGTGGTTACACCGCCCGGTCCAGCTGGATGCGACGCAACTCCAGGAGGGGCTCCCTGGACGTTGCCTGTAACATATTGTACCAAAGCTCTGTGAACGCGTATCAAAGACTTATGTAATTCACGCAGTTCAGCAACCGCAATAGTCAAATAACGCGGATGTGGGGTATACCAGGCCAAAACTGGCTAAGTGGCCCCATCTATAGATAGGGGGCCTAAACGAACCGTTGTGACCGGATGTGGGAGGGCACCATTAAACCAAATACGGTGTTGCCATGCCGTAAGTGGTACTTCGAGAGCCTGATAAGGCCGATAAGCATTGGGTAGGGCAGTGATAGTGTACTCATGGAACAAATCGTCCGCTCCATCCACCGCCGGAAAAGTTACCCAAGAATATAACACCTCAAAGTGGTGAGCCGGGTCAGCCTGCACCACAAAGATGAGTGAGACACCCGCGTCCGGCACTCCATAAGCCAGTAAATGAGCCCGGAGCGCAGCGCGGCTATGTGCCGGTATATTTATATCCGCCATTAAGACCAGAAATGATTGACAACCTAATATGAGGCAGCACAATATAGGGTTTAAACACCTTTTAATAACTTCAAGCTTGAAAGAACCTATAAAAACATCAATATAGGAGGTATCACCCTCACACACGTTTCCGGAAGCGTATGCGAAGGGTGTTGTGGACAAGCACTACTCAAGCGTCTCGCAGATAAGAAGCCCACTACGTTGGTAGCGCCATGTTGTAGGGATTCTGCACATACACAGAGCTATGCACAGGATAATAGGACCTCGGAGTATAGTGGTGAACCAACCATACACCTTAGTACCCACAATCCCAATCCGACTAGCTTTAGCGTCTCAATTGGCAGGGATGCTACCAATGATTAGACAACCCACAACACGGTCTCACTCTCTCTCTCTATCTCTCTCTCTCTCAGGACTCGCGGGAGCAAGAACACCCTTTCATAGCTCACTCATACTTGTCCACAACGTGCGTAATATGAGACAGTATAGTTTAAAATGTTTATTTCAACTATCGTGCTCTAAGATACAGTACACGTGCCAGTACTATCAGCATAATGCATAATGATAAAATAATAAGCATCGTTACAATTCCATAGAATACAAACGGGGAAAGCATTTCATAAAGCAGTGGATATAGGGCTAAATGGCCTTACCACCCTCCCCGTGCTAGGAACTAGTTTATTATAAGAAATAGAAAACCTCTGGGCTTTGTCAGGCGGACCCTCATACCTCAATCTCTAGATGCAAGGTGTACATCATCAGACAAGCACAGCTCTTCTCTCTGGAAAGGTTTTTCTCCGAGTGTCACTAACAGCGAGATCACAATATTAAAAGCACACGAATTTCTCCAGTGCAGCTGTACTTAGTGTTATGTCTAAGTGCGAGGGACTGGCCAGATCAGCAAGAACAAGGGACGTTGTTTTTCGACCTTGTACATGTTGTGCAGACGAAACCCACAGGGAACAGGAGAAAAGGTGAAAGGCAAAAAGGCAGACAGTTCTAATATAGCCGGGCATAAGCAGAGGCTGGAAAAACAAAGTCACAAAGTAACGTGCGCAAAAAGGCATCATGGCAGCCAGGCCTAAGCCAACTTAGCAATGCAGACAATGAGGCCACAAACCACACGACAGGGGAGATTGCCACGAGGGCCCCCTCCCTGAGCCATTAATGGCCCTGGGGATCCCATCCCCCAGGACCAGCTAATATGTTATGGCACCCCAGGACATAGCAATTTCCCTGCCTGCACTGACGCAGGCAGGAAAACCTATGTTTACTCTCGCTTGGCAGGAGCTATTTCAAAACTGCTGTGTGTAAGTGGGTGAATTGGTGAATAAGTGGCTATTTGAGTGGGTAATGATTTACAAAAAAGAGGGGTTGAGATATAGAAATCGCATCTATCACTCCTAGTGATTTCCCAATAGTCCACAATATGGGCAGTGCAAAGAATCAGAAGGTCAAACCCCTATCCTTCAATGACAGAGTCACCCCCGCATTAAGTCAAAACAAATGATCAGCACACCCCAAGCAGTGTATTTCACCAATATTTTCAGCTATGTCGCCAAATTCCGCCTTAAGCTCTGATTTGAAACTTAATGCACAGACTCCATTTCAGCGTTTTGCCATTCGACTGCTTGGACCATGTAAATGGGAACTCGCTGAAAAACGGAGAGGGATACTGAATCAGGAGGAAAGTGGAATCCAGAAAGAAAGAAAAACATTTTGAAAAACGGACTGGTTGATGAATGCTTCATCTGTTCTTAAGACATAAAATCAATGAGCCCTGAAGAAGTCTCGTGTAGAGACGAAAGGCTTTGGCGAATTTTTGTGGCTACTATTGGAGAATTGGTTTTATTATCAGAAGAGAAATTAGACATGAATAGAAAGGAACATTTTAAGAAAATTGAAATGGAGTCTATGCATTAAATTTCAAATCAGAGCTTAAGGCGGAATTTGGCAACATCGCTGAAAATATTGGTGCAATACAGTCCTTGGGGCGTGCTGATAATTTGTTTTGACTATTTGAGAGGGTGTATGGGTAAGTGTGTTGCTTGTCAGTGGTTCTATGGGTATGTGAATGTCAGTGATGTCATGAATGATGTCACTGACCAGGTCATGAGTGATGTAATACAGGAGGTCATAAGCAGTGCATTGCGGGGGCGTAAGTTATAGTTAGCTCAGATAACTATAACTGCTGAATTTCACTGGTTTTGTACGAGTGAATGTGAGCCTAACTATAATGTCCCAGTAACCTTTGTTTTTTTCAGTGAATTTCCAAGTTCTTTTTAATTACTATTTCCTAACCATTACGTCCCTGGAACCTTTATTTTTTTCAATGAATTTCTAAGGTTTTTTAATTTTCTTTCCCAACTATAACGTCCTTATAACCTGCGATTTTTTTCAGTGAATCTTAGGTTTTTAAAAATCTATTTCTAAAGTATTATGTAACTGTAATGTTTAGTTGTTTCCATTAATTTATGGAGTATATTTTTAATATTAGGTATTGTACAAATTATTATGATTTCTTATTTTTATTAGAGATATTTTTTTCAAATATAGTCTATTTTCTTTTTGAAACATGGCAATTATGTATCCAGTTAATTTAGAAATATTTTTGTAAATGTAATAAAATTTGTTTTATTTTTTTTTAAATTATTTTTTGGGATCCACTGTACCGCTAGGCCTGGGCGAAGTACTACGCTACGCTCGCGTAGTTTGCGAAGTTTGCGCTACTTCGCACAACGCGAATTGCACGTAGCACAGTGCAAACACGCGTAGCGTAGTGCAGCGGTCATTTTTTGCTTGCTCGCGGTCCTCAACGTCAAGTTGACGACCGCGAGCAAGCAAAATGACATCCCGGCGAGACTTTTTCCTCGTTCGCGATCAGCAACATCAAGTTGCCGATCGCGAGCGTGGAAAATAAACCTCCCGGCGAGATTCTCAACGCGGGAGGTCAGGTTTCTCATTGCGAGTGGTCGCGTATGCTCGCGACCGCTCGCGATGAGAAACTACCAGTCCGCGTTGAGAAGCTGCCGCTCGAGTAAAAATCTACTCGAGCGGCAGTAAAAGACAGCTTGCACTGTGCAAGATGCCGTTTTCAATGATTGCACAGTGCGGACAAGCATCCGGCACTGTGCAATCATTGCGAACAGTGCACTACGCAGTTCGCGTAGTGCTACGCGTAGCTCGCGTAGTGCGAACTGCACTTTGCGTAGCTTCGCGTAGCGCTACTTCGCGAACTACGCCCAGGCTTATGTACCGTGAGTCTGCAAATATAGATTGATAATGTAGATGACATCTGTAGATCCGAGCACAAGTTTTTGAGGGATCTGGTGATGCTCCCCCGCAATGTCCTACTAACACCTTTAATGTAGGACATGGGCAGGCGGGCGTTTAGAGACATTGCCAAGCTGCGCCCTTTGCTCTTCTGGGCCCGTCTAAGGTGCACTCCAGAGCTCACTAAATATGCCACAGCACTAACTGAGGTGATGAGCCTAGATGTGGATCATAGGGTTAAATGGATATCAAACGTTAGGAAAACCATGACACTATTGGGCCTCAAAGAATCATGGGATAGCCAAAACCCCCAAACAAGATAGAGCTCAAACGCATATAGTGGGATTGGACAGACAGCCAGGAACTCAGTAAGTCCAACGCGGGGAGGCTAACGGAAGAATTCTTTAATCACAAGCAGACCAGAAGCCTCGAGCCTTACATGGACATAATCCAGGTCCCACGAGATAGGGCATTGTATATCCATTTTAGGCTCGGCACACTTCCAGTCCATGCACTAACAATAAAATGGCGTCCACCCAAACACACAATAGAAGGTTGCCCTTGTTGCAGAGCCTCGCTGGAGTGTGTTGAGCTGAGTGTGTTTCCCATGTCATGTTTGCCTGCCCAGCCTATAACACCGCGAGGTCCAAATGACTGAAACCGATCTGCAGACACATGTGCACCCGCGACCATCGGGTTGCTCAGCGCATTCTGAAATATGACTCAAGAGCTCTTTTTGCTTGTGGGGTGGCTAAGTTCTTAAGCCATGCTTGGACAGTTAGGCAAAACGCCTTGCGAGGAGTGCATTCATTTTATACTCTAGGTCACACTGAGAAGTCACCCCAACCTAAGAAAGCCTCTTTATAATGTAAACGCACTGGCACTTTACACAAGCCCATTGGGTTATATTGTCAAGTTTTTACTTTTTTAACTATGCACATTTAAATTATGTATGATTTTAGCAAAGAATTTGTAGAAATTTTTATTGTACAGCTCTGCCGATAACTATTTTATGTCTTGTGGTGCAACAACATGTTTAAATGTACTGAGTACTGTCACTCTCACATATACTCACTTATATACACCAATACTCACATATACTAGTTTTTAAAACATATGTAGTTACTCATAAAGACACTATTGAGTCAGTCATTCACTCACTAACACACTCATCCACCTATACAGTCCTGCACACATGCTGTCTTCAACACATAGTGAGTCACTCATTCATGCATCTATGCACTAAGTAATACCCCCCACCGAACCATACAGACACTCAGACACTCATACTGATACTCAAAAAACCAATAACCCATATAGACACTCATGTAGCTACTCACCAACCCATGCAGCCACTTATACACAAAGTGAGAGACTGATAGATATTTTCATATTTAAACATTACTCACTAACCCATGTATTCACTAAGATACTTAGTCAGTTATACAATCAATTTTACAAAACAAAATCATCCATTTAGACACTTATATACCCATTTATTCTTCCATCGACCTTGAGATATACATATATAAAACATATTTAATTTTCAGAAAAACACACTCACTGGTTGATGTCATCAGTGATGTCATGAGTGATGTCACTGACCATGTCATGAGTGATGCAATATGTGACATCAGCAGTGCATTGCGGGCGCGCGAGTTATAGTTAGCTGAACTAACTATAACGGGGGAATTTCTATGGTTTTGTACGAGTGAAATGTCCAACTAACTATAACGCCCCTAAAACCTATGGTTTTTTCAGTGAATATATATATATATATATATATATATATATATATATACATACATATACATATACATATATACACACACACACACACATGCACACTTTATCAATCTCCCCATTATTAACATACCGGTTTATTTGCTTTGTTGATCCTCAAATATTAGCACTTTCATTTAAAAACAAATTCTCACAGAAAGCAATTAGTACCACTCTAAGAAAGAACCAGTAATGGAAATTTTTCCCTCTCTTTTTCCAGTGATACGGATGTCGGTAGCAAATAAAAACATTCCCTTCATTTTTTCCTGTTCTTATACTAGTTTATTGGTCAGTTTTTTTTTATCCCATTATTAGTGTCCTGATAAAATGCACCATCTGGTAGTGAATGCGACCCCATTGTGGCACCCAGCTCGCCCCGTGTAACTCCACGATAAACTCCGTACGGGAGTCCATTACAACATTTACAAAAATAATACTGGTATGTTTTTTTCAATAACATATCAGATGCAGTCACAGTACTGAATTGAAAAATGCATATTTCACACTATATACTAGCTCTAAACTAGTATACTTTGAAAAATCAAGCCACAATCTATTTGGAACTCTTCATCCACACTGCTTCGCCTCAGTTGCCATAGCAACCTGCTTTGATAAAACTACTATACCAGAAAGTCAAAAGTTCACACACTTTCTAAGTGGAGCATACCAGATTCAAGTTCAACTGTAGCAGGTTTGGTTGAGTGGTTCAAAATGTAAGCATACCCACAATAGCGTAACTTGTGTAACATTTATCCACAGCCAATAAAAGATGTACTTACTTTAGTAATTAAATCACTACCTATTTTTAGGTTTCACATTATTTAAAGCACCTAATCAAATAAGTCCTTTTCTTATACCAGGTCCACTCCTCCATTTTAAGTGCCTTACATTCCAACTACTGTCACAATCAGCTGCAGCCTTCTCCTGTGTGCTCTTTCCTTCAAAATGGTTAGTGTGTGGATTGTGGGTCACAGCTATGTCTTCTTGCCAGACAATGTGCGACAAAGTGTGGCATTGACAGGGACTTGAGTTTGCCTAATGTAGACATTAAATGGATTGGCCAGAGAGGTTTAAAGCGGCATCAATTGCTGTCTTTGGTTGAGAGCATTGCAGATTGCCAACATCCAGACCTCTTAATAGTGCACTGTGGTGGCAATGACCCAGGCATATTACTGAGGTTGGTTTATATATTGCAATGATGGAGACCTTTGGCCAGTTAATGGCACTTTTGCCTCACAGTGTCTTGGTGTACTCCAACATATGCCAAAGGCAGAAATGGAAGTGGTCAAATCAATTCTGTCCACAGATTGACAAAACCAAGAAACATGTTAATAAAGCTGTTTCTGCATTCCTCAGAGACCATAGCATGGGCTCCAGGTACAACAATCTGTTTCGACATGCTTGAAATTTATAGAAGTGATGGAGTTCACTTTACAGATGAAGACCACAGGGTGTTTCTCAAAAATCTGAAAATCTGCTTCCTGTCTTATATGTAGCTATCACATGAACACAAAGGTTGTGCTCAGAGCCACACAATTGCCCAATACTAAATAATATTAATTTTAAATCCTTTTTAAAAAAATATATATATATATTCCCCAGAGTCAGTACTCCGTTGCAGCTCCACAAAGCAAAAGCACAAATTCAATGCACAACAACACATTTAAGATTTATAACTATTATTTTCATATAATACATATTACAACCAGTTTGTGAGTAATTTTGCCTGTGTCTAAGTGTGTGAATAAGTGGATGCATAATCTGAGTAGGTCTGTAAGTACATACATCACTTCCTGAGTGAATGTGTGAATGGGGCAAGAGTGTCTAAGTGGGTCTCAGACAGTCTGCATCAGTATCTTAGTGGCTCTGTAAGTGGATGCATGACTGAGTGGGTCTCTGAGTGGGTGTGTGAGGGAGTCTGAGTGGGTGTGTGAGTGAGTCTGAGTACCTGCATGAGTGTCTCAGAGTACGTGAATATCTGAATGGGTGTGTGAGTGGGTGCACGAATCTCTGAGTGGGTGAGTGTCTGACTGGGTGTTTGAGTTTGTGAGTGTGTGTGACTGTGTGTGACTGTGTGTGACTGTGTGTGACTGTGTGTGACTGTGTGTGACTGTGTGTGACTGTGTGTGACTGTGTGTGACTGTGTGTGACTGTGTGACTGTGTGTGACTGTGTGTGACTGTGTGTGACTGTGTGTGACTGTGTGTGACTGTGTGTGACTGTGTGTGACTGTGTGTGACTGTGTGTGACTGTGTGTGACTGTGTGTGACTGTGTGTGACTGTGTGTGACTGAGTGAGAGTGAGTGAGAGTGAGTGAGAGTGAGTGAGAGTGAGTGAGAGTGAGTGAGAGTGAGTGAGAGTGAGTGAGAGTGAGTGAGAGTGAGTGAGAGTGAGTGAGAGTGAGTGTTTGAATGTAGATATTTTTTTTAATTTATTTCAGCAAGGTTCATTACTCCACAGTGACGTTACACAGGAGGACCACGACTCCATCTGTGTGAAAAAACAACCTGATTTCCCCAACCTAAAAAACTCATAACGGATCCCTGAGAGACCCCTACAACTCATACTCATGGGGCCTGGGAACTCCTAGTCTGACCCCTTCTATGCTTTTTTACATTTACATCTATCTCCCGGGACTGGCTCCCATTTTATGAAATGGTGGCTGCAACTTCTTAGACAGCTTGTGACCAGTCAATTACAGCACTTCTCCTGACGTATGGGTTCGCATAGCACCGTGTCAGGGCCACAGATCCTCCGCACTCCTATATGTACAAATTTGATTTTTTTTTTTAAAACTCTGCAACTACTGAACAGATTTACACCACATCATGAAAAGGCACTTTCCTGGACTAATATCTAACTTTCTGCCAAAATTGGTGTAATTCCGTTCACCAGTTCGGGCTGTAGCTGTGTCTGAAGTTTCTATGGGAAACACATGTTTTTTTTACCCCCTCCCCCTTTCTCAGCCCCCACTTGACCAATCACTGCAAAATGTTTAATGTGTAACAAGAATCACTGGGGCGCTTATTTTGGAAAATTTCGTGAAGATTCAGTCAAACAGCCCCAAAAATATAGGCAAGTCAAAAAGTGCTTTTCCTATGGAAACTAGGTCCTAACTATAACTACCTACTGGCGACCACAAGTAGGAAATATATATATATTTATAGATATATAAAACTTGTGAGGATCTGGTTGTAAAATGTCATAAGACTGTGGGGCCTAATCATGAAGTACACTCCGAAACCTTCCTGTCTCCAGTCAGTATTGTTTACTCAACCTTAGCTCAACCCTGGGTAGCTGTGGCTGCGAGCTGTAAGGCTTGGCAAAAGAACTTATTATAAAGCATTTAACAGCAGCATACAACGAAATAGGAAAATCACACACCAATAAAAAGGCACACCACTAATTTATAAACATGGGGTGTATTTGTATGAATATTTAGAGACCTTTATCATTAAATTCCACCAGAGGGTTCCAGAGTTACAGAATTTAGAACTTTTCATCCCATTTACGTGCAATCGAAAACAAGCATTGGCAAACGTAAAGTTTGAAAACTTTAGAAAAGTCTGGAAAAGTTAGTGCGAGTGTTCCGGCCTGGCTTGGGTGACCAAATCAGACAGGGATGAGATCTAGCTGGCTAGAAAGGATATTTCAGACAGTTGCCTGGCCACCAGAAATTTTTCAAAGCAAGATCTTAACTTTGGACATCAACCACTATAGAAGTCAATGGAGCTGTCCTGATGCTGATGGATGCAGGCAAAGAGGCTCAAAAGGATGCTGCATTAGTGAAGTCGACAGGGGTGTCTCGGTGGTGGTTCCTCGGACCATGGGTGATGTGGGGTGACTTTAGCCATGGAGATTGTGGTCCCTCGAAGTCCTCTACATTGCAGCAGACAGACAGCTGATGCTGGACTACTTCGTATTGCACTGTGGTTGAATGCAAAACCTTTGGTGGGGGCTGGTGTCCGAGTATGACAAATCAACTTGAACAGCACTACTGGGTCCACCAGACTCAGACGAAGGTTTTCGCTATTTCGCATTCGCTTTGTCGTGCCTGGTGTCTGGTGCCAGCAATTCTTCTATGAGGGCTACCACTTTGTCAGTTTGGGCTTTTTTAGCTCTTATGCTCCTGGTGGTGGTTCCAGGGGTTCAGCTACCTGATCCTTGCAGTCACAGGTCTTGGTGAAGCTGGGAAATAGACTTTTCCCAGGGTAAGGAGCTGCAGACAGTCCCAATCTCGCCATCCCCAAAGTGCAGCAGGTGTAGTCATCTCGACTGTGCAGCCCCTCTATGCACAGTTCAGGGGCAGCAGCGCTAGCCTTCCTCAGTCCTCTCTTCTTCTCCAATGTGAACTAAGGGGAAGGTTGCCATATTTATCCCAGAAATGAGCCCCAAGGGGACCACACAGGCAATTAGCCAATGGGCTACTGGGTCCCCTCCTCTCTAGTGACGAAGCTCCTGTGATGTGTGACACCAGGCTATCCCTGAGTACCCTATTCTTGCACCTTTCAAGAGGGCATGACCCTTTCTTGATCATGAAGAGCAGAGTAGCCTACCCAAGGAGTGCGGCTACCAGTGGGCTACACGCCCATGGGAAAACCTGTTTGGGCACAGCGTTCCTTCTCTTTCCCCGGTCTACTAATTGTCTGCAGGAACAAAAGGCATCCTGCTCAGGGTTGTTACCATCGGCCTTTCAAAGGCAACTTCACCTTTGAAGCTTGCCTTTTGGGACAACACCATGAGTGCCCATTCGGAGAGAGGAGGTCACACCTTGCTCTGTGGCAAAAGCCTTTGACCTGGGCCTGGGCATCGTTCACATGTCTCCCCAGGCAGTCAGAAACCTGTCCATGTTTCATGGACTTTGTGAGGCCACTGTACTTGCTGGACCACAGGGTAGCCACTTTCTAAAAGTTGCTTAACTTTAATAGTGACTTTAAATCTGACCTGGCCAATTTAATGTCCCAATTAATTTGATACCTCACTTGAGATTGTTAGGTGGTCCCATTGAGAAGTTAGATGGGTTGGAGAGCCAACCGTTTA
This sequence comes from Calotriton arnoldi, assembly GCA_963921515.1. NCBI lineage: Eukaryota > Metazoa > Chordata > Amphibia > Caudata > Salamandridae > Calotriton > Calotriton arnoldi. Next base: position 2,062,778 of record CAWUFW010001445.1, on the reverse strand, counting down.
ACCCTGTGTTAGCCAATGGGACTCCTAACCTTCCCCAGCAAAACGGCAATTTAGAAGAGTTGCTGTTAAAACATATCAAACCATATGTCTTACTAAATATATAGCTCCCTGCCATAGGACTCGATGGGCCTTCTTTAGGGGAGACTTACATATATTACTTCAGGGAAGTTGTCCCAGTGCCATTAGGTGTAATGGTAAAGTCGAGTTAGCAGTGTGACACACTGCCCTGTCAGTCTGTAGTGGCAGGCTGGGGTCCATTTTACTTCTGTGACACGCAGGATTGCACAAATAGTGCTGCCGTCCTCTGTGCACACTCTGCCTTATAAGCCCTGGGTACCATATGCTAGATAATTATAAGTAGGTCAGTACTTGCCAATTGGGTGTATCCAAATAAACACAACTTTTATATAGGGTTAAACACTAACACTGAGGTCTGGCTGGCAGGCCTCAGTGCACTCCGAGTCGAAAAACCAGCAGCATCATTACAAAACGTGTGGGTGAACATGCACACATGCATTTCCTTACATGCATATATGCACACACACACACACACACACACACACACATCTTAAATACCAACTGAGGAATAAGAATGATGAGGTACTTTTTAGCTATTTCAGCAAAAGAAAAAACAATGTACCGTTGGGCTCCAAAAAGTCTATCTTTGTACCAGATGTACCACACTGAGCATCAAGAAAGCAGTGCACATTGATAGTTAACTGCCCTAATGCCAACTGGGTGCCATGCTTATGCCACTCAGTGTCTGTGTTAGACCTGGCATCCTTAGGATGGTCTTCCGCCAACCTTTTTGCTTTTTACCTCCACATTTATCTGTATCTTTTTGTTGGCCTTAGGACCCAGAGCTCTTTACCAGTGATAATCAGTGCTAAAGTGAATGTGCTTCTCATAACGTGTCTAATTGGGGTATCCATGATTAGCATATTTAATTTACTTATAAGTCCCTTGTAAAGCGGTATACCATAAACCCAGGGCCTATAAGTTAAATGCTACTAGGGGGCTGCAGCATTGATTGTGCCACTGTCATGTCCCCTATACATCGTGGGGCGTGCGTGTTGTTGTTGGTTGTCTGTCTAGCTCTCCCACGAGAGTGCAGTACCACGGGTCACCACCAGAGCACTTCCGGGTGACACCACTTAAAGCCCCGCGATGATCGACCCCAGGTGCTTCTGATTCAGACGCTAACGTTCTCGGAGCCAGAACCTGTGGATCCATCTCCTTTCCAGTTACCTGTGGTACGAGCCTTTTCTTGCCTCGCTCTCGGCGTAGGCATCTCCGTTGTTTGCTTGCTGCGCGCGTAAGGACGCGTCGCAGCGCTTCTCTCAGCCTCCCGACCTTGTCAGCGCAGGAGCGCTGCTACTGACACGGTAGAGACGAGTGCCGGAGCACTTACTCTTCACCTTGTTGCCCTTCGCGGTGAGCACTGGAGCGCGTCACCACCCGTTCCCTGCCGGCACCTCGGTGAGTGCTGGAGCGCATCACCACCCATTCCCTGTCGGCACCTTGGTGAGAGCTGGAGCGCGTCACCACACTCCCTTTCCCCATGCACACGGCGAGCGCAGGAGCGCATCGCTACTTGTTCTTTTTCCTCCATATCGCGGTGAGCGCAGGAGCACGTCACCACACTCCCTTCCACATCCACACGGCGAGCGCAGGAGCGAATTGCCGCTTATCCTCTCCTTCCACATCACAGTGAGCGCAGGAGCGTGTCATCGCTCATTCCTTTGCCGGTGCCACGGTGAGCGCTGGAGCGTGTCTCCCCACTTCCTTTCCTCCTTCGCACGGCGAGCGCAGTGTCATTTATCCTTTCCCCCTTGCGGTAAGCGCAGGGGCGCATTGCCGCTGATGGAGCAGGGTAAATGAAAAAATTTTAACCTCCTAATATTTTCGTAAAATAATTAATAAACATATTCGTTCAAGTAAATAACCAACAATGTATGTTACATGTTAAGGGTTAAAGGTAACACGCTATTCTGTGTGCAAATTAATTGACTTATAATTGTTTACGTGTCTAACATAACATAATATTTGCGTACTAATTAAATAATAAACGCATGATCTGTGCTTTTAAATAAAACGTGTGGTTGCAAAATAAAGCGATGGTAAGTAAGGGACAGCTTTATATGTTGCTTTTGCTAGGTAATACCTAATTGGGGTACGTAGAAAGACGGGAGGGGAAACAAAAGGGTTTATATTTCTTTATTTTAACAATATTTTGTTTATCTTTGAAAATAGTGCGCTTAGGCCTGTCGAGCAGCAATATAAAATGGCCGCGAGTTGCTAGAGTGCGCATGAGCGGGAGACCATGTGATAGAGGAGAGAGGCTGTGGAAAAGAAATGATCACGTGCTGATGCTGAGAGGCTAAGATGGAAGTATGGTCAAGGCTGTTGTGACCTTTCTGAGCAGATGTGTGCCAAGATGATCAGCAAGAAGCGTGAGAAGCCCGACTGAATCAATAGACGGAACTGTTTTACACAAAATGTAACAGAAAAAGATACAATTTGGACTGATCGAAACGGATGAGCAATTGCATGAACTGTGGGAAACGATGCTTGCATGGACATTCCACACGGAACTGGTTAAGACCAGGAAGTTTGATTAAAATGTATATGGGCCTGAGTTTTGACCAATGAGAATGAATCACGCCATGAAGAAGAAACATTTTATGCTGTAAGCTAGAATTAGGGTATAAGAAGACCTACTCTTGGTGGGAGGGGTTAGAATGCTGCGGGGATGCTGTGGGAGATGCTGGAGAAGTTAGATGCTGTAGATGAGTGAAGTTGCGGTTGCTGATGCTGACGAGCTGATGCTGCTGCTGTTATTTCCCTTTTCCAGTTGAGTATAAAGATGCTGCTTTAGGAGAGCTTTTCCTGATAGATTTTATTTTAGAACTATTAGATTTTCCCCAGATAGATAGATAGGTTGATCTTTAGAGTTCGTATCATGGTAACCCTATTTTTCCGTCTAATAAATATGCATTGCAATTTCAAATTATTCTTATATTGATGATAAATGTAATGATCTGAATAATAAGCTTAATCTAATTTCCTGCATTCAAAACTTTATATAAACTTTATTATTCTTTAAACAAATGACTCAGTGATTCTTTAGCTCAATGATTAAAAATGAAATGTTAAAGAGTTTATTGTGATTGAGCTGGTCTTAATCACCATCAACTGATTCCTACTAGTTGGTCCATCGACCAATGAGCGGAATACCTTAAAAGCAAATGAGAAATATTATGTCATGATAAAAGAGGTATCCCGTCTCCTTCCAGCGAATCGTTTTCTCCTAGGTTCATGACGGAGGAAATCCAGGGAACAAATGAGTAAGTGAATGTATATGCGGTATTATGGGCCCCACCGTCATATGGATATAGTGTGTGTGTTAGAGAAATAGTTGCACCTGGATGACCAAAGCCAAATAGGAGAATTATTTTTATTGTTAGCGCTGGATCAGATTTCTTGGTAGCAGAGTTATGGTTACTATAGATTAGTTTGGTGATTATTGATAAGTTCATGTCTAACACTTTTTGTTGAGTCGCGTTATGTTATATGTAAGTTTTCACGCTTCCGGGAAGTAGGAAGTGGAACACGTGTGGCAAGAGAAGTCGCATGGAATTGTACACTGTCTGAGTTCATTTTTGGTAATAACACAGGTTGTGTTATAATAGGGACATTTTGCGTATAAAAGGTGTGTAAGTGAAATAGTGATCGGTTTTCTTGTGAAACTCTGGCCTTAATTCTCAGGAGCAGTATAGTCTCCACATGTGTTTTATCCCCAGAGAAACGGGTTTACTGATTGCTTGAAAGAAGGGTAAGGTAGAGGGAAGTGCTACTTTATCGGCGAAACTGAAAAATTCTGTGGTAAGGTAGAGGTAAGCGCTGCCTACTGGAAAATACAGAATTCTTGTGTAAATGGTTAAAGCTATCGTTTCGGTTTAGCGAATCAGACAATGGAAATGTGGTTAAAATGTTGTAACTAACAAAAATTGTTGTAAAAGAAATTGCCGATAAATTTTGTAAAGGAGGGGTCAAGAGCAGAAGTGACGTAGACAAGAGTCGCGCTGGGATTGGACAGTGCGATAGTCACATGAGAACAGGAGCAGGACTGACGTAGACAAAAGCCGCGCTGGGTTTGGACAGTGCGCCGTGGACAGAAATCGCTCTGATTGGAGCTTTGGTGCGAGTCGCACAAGGATTGGTTGAATAGCCTAGTGACGTGGAAGTTTGTGATTGGAATGTTGGTGTGAGTCGCGCTAGTATTGGTTGAAATAACGCATAGGGAACAGTGTTGAATTGCGGATCGTTTAAGGAGAAAAAGGTTGTGAATCATGTCGTACTATGAATATGGAAAAGAGAAAACGACATGGATGTCGAAAGTTAAGAACTTCTTTAAGAAAGACAAAAAGGTAGTGACTAGAGAGGGACAAATAATTCCTCCGCCGAAATCACCAGCTTCACATATGATGCTGAAATATGGATATCATACATGCATATGGTTAGAAAATTGGACAAAATACACCAAGAATGATGGAGCATTGGCTTTCCCTGAGAATGGTTCATTTAATGTAGCCCTACTACGGAACTTGAGAGAAAAGATGGTAATGTTAGAACCTAGACCTAGACTGACACAGTTTGAAGCTTTAACGGAATGGGAAGATGAGATGTATGAGCGAGAGAGATTCAGAGGATTAAAGAATCATGAGTTTTTGCCTGGAAGGTTGTGGGGAGTAAATCATGAGGACAGAGTAAAGCGTTGGAGATATGCTAACATGACAGGAGGTTTGTTTCCAGCTTTTACAGTTGAGGAAGAAGCAAAGAGAAAGTGTACAGAGAAAAAGAAACATGTAGTGGTAGAAAAGTAAGTGTATGGTGGTAGTGAAACAGATGACGAATTGCTGGAAGATATTTTAAACAGAAATCCACCTCCATACCAACAGACTTCTGCGGTGGTGACACCTAATGCACCGCCAATGGAAACTGGGAGGAATAAAAAACCCGAACGGAGAAATGAAACAAATAGGTCACAAGAAACCTTTAAAACTTCACAAAATGAAGAGATAGAAAGTGACAATGCAACTGAATTAGCAAAAACGACAAAAGAATTGACTGAGAAAATAAGAGAATTGACAAAGAACATGGAAGCTGTAACTGTACCAGTAACGATAGGTCCAGTAATGCCAATTTTTGAGAATCAGAAAATTAATGAACATTCCTTAGTGATTCCCATGAATTCACATTTGCAAAGAAAAAGAGAAGGGCTGGAACTGAATAATGAAGGTGCACACAATTTGGCTAGTACCTATAGACCAAGCCCACCTACAAATTTGATGATAAATGAAAATTGAAATTAGGATAATGCCTATGGTGACAGTCGCATCAGGAACACCAGAAAGAAGCAGCAATTGGATAGAATTAAATAGTACGCCTGTAGGTCCGACTCCAGATGAGTTAAACGAATGGATGAAAGCGCTAAAAGCAAAAGAACCGGAAGAAAAACCATTAGATGTAATTAGGTTGAAAATAGACATGGAAGAATTGATTTTGGGAACAATTGGAACAGAAAAACTGAAAAATTATCAGGATGATGAGATTATGTTTTTGTGCAAGAGTCTTACTTGGAGAGCTAAAAATGTACATGACAAATTGGAAGAGACAGCAAGTGAACTAGGAGTAGAATGTGTGAAAGTGAGAACATTGCAGAAACCATACAGAGTAGATTTTTGTGAAAAAGACAGAATTTGAACACATCAGGAAGACTGACCCAAATAAAGGAGTTGATTGTTTTATTGAGAAAATGGGGTGATGTGGATAGATGGAGAAATAGATGGTCAAAGAGGAATGAGAAAACAGATAAAGCATCTTTGGCTTTTGCAGTGACAGATAGGGAACCAGTTGCTAGAGAATACCCGATGAGAGAAACTCCAGGAGGTAGTTATGTGCATGTTCCATGGACCAGACAGGATATACTGTCATTCACAAATGACTTCCCAAAATTGAGAGAGAAACCAGTAGAATGGTACAGACAAGTGGAAAGATTTGTTAAGGTGTCAAAAGTGCTGTGGATAGATCTGGATGGATTGTTTGATATAGTAGTGCCAGCTGATTTGTGGACAGAATGTAAGATTACTATTGATTGGCCAACTGTAGAATATCCAAGGGATGCTAAAACAGGAGCGCCAGGTCCAGAAGTGATGAGGAAGTACGACTAAGTAGTTACCTTTTTGAAGAATAAAATTCCACCAAAAGAAACAGATTGGGTAAAAATAGACAGAACAACGCAGGAAAGCAAAGAGTCAGTGCACGCCTACTATGAGAGATTGTTGTTGGTCTTCAAACAGTATAGTGGTTATGAGACACTGAATGAGAAGGTTACGAGTAATTTTGTATATAGGTTTGTGTATGGATTAAAACCAGAGATAAGTGAAATGATTAAGCAACACTTGATTGGTTGGCAGAATAGCACAGTGGATGAAGTTTTGAGATATGCTAAGTATTGCAGTGATGAAATTGAGAGTAAACAGCGTAAATTGAAAGAAAAGGCCATGTGGGCGCAGGTGAAAGTTGCAGAGAAGCAAGAAGCTCAATTGAGTAATACTGGTAATGAAACGGGACAGTTTAAATCCCGACCTAATATAGGTAAAGGAAAAGGACAAATGAGCATAGATGAGGCAAAGAAAAAGTGGCCATGCCACAACTGCGGAAAGCTAGGACATTGGAGAAACGAGTGTAAATTTCCTCCAAAACCTAATGTGGAAAATCAATCATTAAATTCACAGGTGCAGAGTGAGGTAGTTACTCAACAAGGTCAGGTGCCACAACCACCACTTCCCAAGAGTGTTAACCAACAGAAATACAGTGCAGAAACAGGATTCTACGGAGGAGAACAGGTAACACAGTTGCCGCGTGCAGCTGCAATTTCTCAATATTGGTTACGACAGGATGAGGATGACACGGATGAAAGTTCCTGACGGTGCCTAGGAGAGGGGAAGAGTGCGTGCTTGGCGCAACTCTAGAGGTAGATCAGTCTGGTCCATTTGTGGATGGAGAAGTGAATGGTGCAAATGTAACATTCCTTGTTGACACTGGAGCTACCGGTTCTACTGTTAGGTCAGTGGAAATTCCAAACCTTCCTCTCTCAGGTGAACATATCCAAGTAGTTGGAGTTTCGAATCAGCAAATTAAAACGCCTCTTACTAAATTAGTGAAGGTAAGAATTGGTCCATTTAGCGAAATGCACCGATTTGTGGTATGTGATTGTAGTCCCGTGAACCTTTTAGGACGCGATTTATTGTGCAAGATGAACTGCACTATTTATTGTACCCCAGACGGAATTGCATTTCAGACTCCAGATGAGGATGTGCTGTATAAAATGACAATGGTGAATTTAGAACCAGAAGTAAATGGTTTGTTTCCTGTATTTGATGCAGAGAAAATCCCAATTGAATTGAAAAGGACAGTGAAAGAAGAAGTGTGGGACTGACTTTACAGGAGAAGATGTAGGATTAATGAAAGGAGTAGATCCCGTTAAAATAACAGTGAAAGAGGGAACGAGTTACCCAAATACGCCCCAGTATAAATTGACTCCAGAAATAATTGAAGGAATAACGCCAGTAATAAATAAAATGATTGAACAAGGGATTCTAAAAGAAATCATGAGCTGTCCATGTAATTCGCCAATAATGGGACTGAAAAAGCCAAACGGAACATATAGAATTGTACAGGATTTGAGGAAGGTAAACAAAATTGTTGTGCCTTGTTGCCCAATAGTACCGAACCCTGCTGTGATTCTATACCAGATTCCACGTGATGCAGAATGGTACACAGTAATTGATTTATGTCATGCATTTTTCTCTATTCCATTGCATCCAGATAGCCAGCCATTATTTGCGTTTAGGTTTGGAGAGCGTACACAGAAAGTCCCTCAATCTTTAATCAGATCCTAAAGAAATCATTGGAAGATCTAAGAATGCCAGAAAAGTCAGTAATGGTTCAGTATATTGATGACCTACTGGTGGCATCAAAAACGAAAGCAGCATGTGTCAATGATACAATTGCTTTGCTGAATCATTTAGCAAAAAGAGGACATAAAGTGTCCCCTTCAAAATTGCAGTTTTGTCAACAAGAAGTCCAGTATTTAGGGCATAAAATTGAGAAAGGAGTGCGAAAGGTAACGACTGAAAGAATAAAAATGATTCAAGGAATGAGAGCTCCAATGACACAAAGAGGTAAGAATGTTTTTGGGAATGGTTGGATATTGTCGACAATGGATAAGCGTTTTTTCACTGATTGCTAAACCATTGCAGAAACTGACAAAGAAGGATGTTAAAGATCCTTTTGAAATGAATGATGAAGAAATGAAAGCATTCAGAGAGCTGAAAAAGAAATTGTGTGAGGCTCCAGCATTGGGAATTCCTGACTATAAGAAAGATTTTGAGCTGTATTGCAGTGAAAGAGATGGATGTGCATTTTCAGTTTTGGTACAGAGACATGGAACTATGAAAAGACCAATTGCATATTTTTCGGCTGTTTTAGACCCTGTAGCGAAAGCATTGCCTGGATGTTTGAAAGCAGTTGCTGCTACTTGTGTGAGTCTGGAACAGAGTGAAGGCATAGTGATGGGGTATCCATTGAGAGTGTATGTTCCCCATTCTGTGGAAATTCTTTTGACAAGAACGAAAACCCAATACATGACACATAGTCGGCTGACTAGGTATGAAAAGGTAATTTTGAGTGCAGATAATGTGACCATTGACAGATGTATGAATGTGAATCCTTCAACATCATTGCCTGATGAAGAGAATGTGATTGAAATGGATGAAGTAGTTCACGATTGTCTGAATGTGCTCGAATACTGTACAAAACCAAGATCTGACATACGAGATGAGCCTTTGAAAGAATCAGATTATATTCTGTTTGTGGATGGCTCATGTTTGAGAACGAGTGATGGAGTTCTAAGTGCAGCATACGCAGTTTGCACAGTAGCAACTGTAATGGAAGCATCTTGTCTGAAAGGTGTACGATCTGCCCAAGTTGCAGAATTAGTAGCTCTGATTCAAGCATGTAAGTTGGGAAGAAATGTACGGGTTACGATTGTGACAGATAGCCAGTACGGTTTTGGGGTTGTGCATGATTTTGGTCAGATTTGGTCACAAAGGGGTTTCTTGACGTCTGCAGGAACGCCCATTAGAAATGGAGATTTTGTGAAAAAGCTGCTTGAGGCGATACAGCTGCCTAAACAGATCGCTATAGTGAAGTGCAATGCACATAAAAATGGGGAAGACTACATAACTGTTGGTAATAAGTATGCTGACGAAATGGCACAGTATTGTGCAAAGAATGTGGTTTCTTTGAATAAATGTCGGGAAAGAGAGCATATTTCTTGTCCTTTGCTTTTTACTAACTCTATTGAAACATGGGATGAGGTGAGACAGTTACAAGAAGCTGCAGAGGATGAGGAAAAAGATACCTGGATAAAAGCAGGATGTAGAAAACATGAAGAAACTGATGTTTGGGTTTACAGGGATGAGAGACCAGTTATGCCTGATAGCATGATTTCTGACATGGCACGGATGTACCATGGACAAGCCCATATTGGGAGAGATTCAATGATCAGACTTTTTAGACAAACATGGTATAATCCAAAATTCAGAGCCATAGCTGAGAGTCTTTGTCAGAGATGTCTTATTTGTCAACAGTTAAATCCAGGAAGGAAGACAGTAGTGAGTCTAGGAACAATAGGACGAGAAGGGGGTCCTTTCACTAGAATGCAAATAGATTTTATTGAAATGCCACCTTGCAACAGACTAAGGTATGTCCTAGTGGTCGTCTGTTTGTTTTCCCGTTGGGTGGAGGCATACCCAACAAGAAGGAATGATAGTATTACGGTAGCAAAACTTATGCTGCAAGAATTCATTCCGAGGTATGGTTTTCCAGTCACGATTGAAACAGATAGAGGAACACACTTCCAAAATGAATTAGTTAAACTGATTTGTGAAGCACTTAGTATTAAACAGAAACTACATTGTGCATACAGACCAGAGGCTTCTGGAATAGTAGAGCAAGTGAATGGAACGATCAAGAACAGGTTAGGAAAAATGTGTCAAGCTACAGGACTCAAATGGCCAGATGCTTTGCCATTAGTTCTGATGACAATCAGAAGTATTCCGGAAAGGAAAACTGGACTCAGTCCCCATGAAATAATTATGGGACGAGCCATGAGACAAGCACAAGTACCTGTCAACAAACTGACTATAACTGATGATCTAGTGCTGGATTATTGCAAAGGATTGGCTGATGTGGTGCGTTCTGTGTTTCATCAGGTTGGACCGGATGCGACCACTCTTGAAAGAAAACCAGCTCACGACTTGAATCCAGGAGATTGGGTTCGCATAAAAGTCCACCAGAGAAGAAACTGTTTGGTTCCTCGCTGGGACGAACCACGACAAGTGATCCTGGTGACGACCACTGCAGTCAAGTGTGCAGGAGTGAAACACTGGGTACATGCCAGTCACACCATCAGAGTTCCAGAACCTAAAGATCGACATGTGAGTCGACATCTGGAAGTATTGGATAACAGAAAGAGAAGAAGAAACAAACAGGGTGCCAGAACCTGAAGATCGACCTGTAAGTCGACATCTGGAAGACCCAACTACAAGTGCAACGATAGAAGAAGAAGAGGAAATAGAAGAAATAGCTGAAGTTCCAGAATTTGAAGATCGACCTGTAAGTCGACATCTGGAAATATCAGACACCAGTTCAGAATCTGATACAGAGCATTCGGACTGTGAAGAAATTCTAAAAAGAAATTGGAATTTTGAAAGCATAAGAAGAAACTGAGCCAGAAAATAGTGACAGTGAGCAACCAAGTACAAGTTGTGGTAAAATTCCTTCGGAGATAATATTAATAGATGAAGGGAGAGTTTCAAACAAAAAGCTAGAAAAATCGGAAAATCCCCGAGGAGCAGTAGGGACAGATAGTCAAACACAAGAACAGGGAAATTTAGAAGCAGATAGAGAGACTGACACAAATTCGGAAGAACCTCGAGGAGGGACAGAAATAGGTGAACGAAGGAAGATAAGAAAAGAACCACAAGTAGAAGAAAATGAAATTATAAGTTTCAAAATAAGAGGAAATAACGAAAGAATTGAAACAGAGTCTGAAGAAAGTGGAGAAGAAAGAAATCAAAAACTAGAGACCAGAAAAAGAAATTGGAAAACAGAAAGAGGAAAAAGGAAGTGAAGCAAAAAGGCCAAGAAAAGGAGACAATTGGCCCAACGAAGTAAGAAAATTAAGATACAGAATCATAAGGTTGGATGGGAAAAGTGCTGAACAAGTGAATGAAATAACAAGTCAAAGAGAGCAAGAAAAACAAGGTGGAAAACACTTGCAGAAAACGAAAAGAATAAAGAAGGTAAATCAGAAGTATAGATCGCCTGAATGGTTGTATCGTGCTTTGTCTAGTCACAAAGAAGAAAAGAACACTCACGAAAACCCAGAACAAAGAAACCTGATGGGAGAAAGTGAAGTGCAACAAACCTGAATAAGTTTAGATAGTTTCTACCGGATTTGACAATACACTGATCTGACGAATTTACCGGATGTGACAAAGAAAGAATTCTGAGAAAGAATTAAAAGAAAGTACCAAGCAAAGACAAAACATTGGAAGTACAGAGTGGCCAGCAAGTCATTTCTGAGGTGTAGTGACACACTTTTCTGGAAAACAAATAAATAAGGTTATAAAACAAAATGGAGAATACTAGAGATAGAAAATGTAAATGTGAGTTTTTAAGTAGATGGTGCAAGATGTGCTGTTTTTGTACAGGATTATTAATAACAGTATGGGTGGTTTTAGCAATCACTATTCCAATTAGTTTAGCTGTAGTAGAAATGTCTAATAACACTGAGAAAGAAAAAGGAGCTAACACTCAAGAGCCAGTTATTTTAAAGAGTAGTGCAGAATTACACAAGGACAAATCAATAACAGATTTTTCAAAAAATGTTTTTACTAAATTATTATAGGAGTATGTAGAAACAATGGATGTAAGAGATTGCTATGTTTGTATGCAGTTGCCTGCATCTGTAGCAGAGGGTGTGACTTATCACCTCCCTTTGAGATATGGAATAACATGTAGTGTTTTAGCAAGTTTATTTTATAAAACAGGTAGATTAGAATATTATTACACTGACAAATAAGATTTTTGCGAAAGTTTCTGTAGTTCCCGAGCTTAACAAAATAAAAGAGGGAAAAAAGTTTGGTGAATATTTTTTAGAAGATAAGATTTTAACATTAGATAGTATAATTAGGTACAACCTTACCTGTGAGTTAAAGGAAGAAAAGGTATTTTTAAAGATGGTTGAAGAGAGAGGAGTGAAATTTCAAATAAAAGTGATAGAGACAAAAACACCTCTTTGGGCGTTTGAGGAAGACAATCATGACAAGAAAAAGACAAATGCAGCTATGACTCTGGATTGGCCCCAACAGGGAAGGTTGTGCATTAGAAGAAATAAGACAAGATATGACAATTATTTTGTGGGTTCCAGTAATTGCCATGACATTTACCAAATTTTAGGTGGATGGGGATTCAAAGGGGGAAAAGATCCAATATTTCCAGGGATTTATTATGTTTGCGGAAATAGGGCTTATTATAGGTTGCCGGACCATTGGTATGGGTCATGTTACTTAGGCCTGGTCTTTCCAAAGATTTTTCATATGGATAGAAAAGAAAAAGGAACACACAAAATGATAAATACCTTTACACGTAGAAAAAGGGAAAGTTTTTCAGAAATAGTAGGTGACATTTTTGGAGCATTGATACCAGCAGTGGGAGTATCTTTGAATGCATTTAGAATTCGGAAATTATCCACAGTGGTAGATCGTTTATCTACAGATACTGCTGGAGGGTTCTTGATGGTAAATACCGAGATGGTTGCCATGAGAGCTATGGTGATGCAAAATCGACTTGCCCTTGACATTCTTTTGGCAAAAGAGGGCGGAGTCTGTGGAATGCTGAAAGTCCAACATTGTTGCACTTACATTCCAGATAAAAGCAAAAATATACAGAAGTATATAACAAATATTACAAATTTGCACAAAGAACTTGTTCCACTGGAGGTTGAAAGTGCCTGGGGAAAACTTGGTAAAGGGTTTTCTTCTGTAATAAATTGGTTAACAAGAATGAGTGGATTAATAATAGGGAAAGTTATAATAATAGCAACCGTGATAATAATAATAATAATAATATTAGTACTGAAGCTTGCAATAACATGTATAAAGAGAAGAAGAAGGCAGAATAAGATAGAAAAAGAAAACATGCTAAACAAAGAAAGAGAGAGAGAAATGGGTGAAATAGAGTTAGAAGAAATAAAAGAGAACATGTACAAGAAAACGAAGAAACAAGTTGAAAGGGATACAGATGTGCAAACTAACAAAAGCAAACGGATAAAAGATATATGCTGTCTGAGAAAATTATATAACTTGGGTTTTGTGGTGATATTAAAAATGACCAAAGGGGGAGTTGATGGAGCAGGGTAAATGAAATTTTTTAACCTCCTAATATTTTCGTAAAATAATTAATAAACATGTTCATTCAAGTAAATAACCAACAATGTATGTTACATGTTAAGGGTTAAAGGTAACACGCTATTCTGTGTGCAAATTAATTGACTTATAATTGTTTACGTGTCTAACAACATTTGCGTACTAATTAAATAATAAACGCATGATCTGTGCTTTTAAATAAAACGTGTGGTTGCAAAACAAAGCGATGGTAAGTAAGGGACAGCTTTATATGTTGCTTTTGCTAGGTAATACCTAATTGGGGTACGTAGAAAGACGGGAGGGAAACAAAAGGGTTTATATTTCTTTGTTTTAACAATATTTTGTTTATCTTTGAAAATAGTGCGCTTAGGCCTGTCGAGCAGCAATATAAAATGGCCGCGAGTTGCTAGAGTGCGCATGAGCGGGAGACCATGTGATAGAGGAGAGAGGCTGTGGAAAAGGAATGATCACGTGCTGATGCTGAGAGGCTAAGATGGAAGTATGGTCAAGGCTGTTGTGACCTTTCTGAGCAGATGTGTGCCAAGATGATCAGCAAGAAGCGTGAGAAGCCCAACTGAATCAATAGACGGAACTGTTTTACACAAAATTTAACAGAAAAAGATACAATTTGGACTGATCGAAACGGATGAGCAATTGCATGAACTGTGGGAAACGATGCTTGCATGGACATTCCACACGGAACTGGTTAAGATCAGGAAGTTTGATTAAAATGTATATGGGCCTGAGTTTTGACCAATGAGAATGAATCACGCCATGAAGAAGAAACATTTTATGCTGTAAGCTAGAATTAGGGTATAAGAAGACCTACTCTTGGTGGGAGGGGTTAGAATGCTGCGGGGATGCTGTGGGAGATGCTGGATAAGTTAGATGCTGTAGATGAGTGAAGTTGCGGTTGCTGATGCTGACGAGCTGATGCTGCTGCTGTTATTTCCCTTTTCCAGTTGAGTATAAAGATGCTGCTTTAGGAGAGCTTTTCCTGATAGATTTTATTTTAGAACTATTAGATTTTCCCCAGATAGATAGATAGGTTGATCTTTAGAGTTCGTATCATGGTAACCCTATTTTTCCGTCTAATAAATATGCATTGCAATTTCAAATTATTCTTATATTGATGATAAATGTAATGATCTGAATAATAAGCTTAATCTAATTTCCTGCATTCAAAACTTTATATAAACTTTATTATTCTTTAAACAAATGACTCCGTGATTCTTTAGCTCAATGATTAAAAATGAAATGTTAAAGAGTTTATTGTGATTGAGCTGGTCTTAATCACCATCAACTGATTCCTACTAGTTGGTCCATCGACCAATGAGCGGAATACCTTAAAAGCAAATGAGAAATATTATGTCATGATAAAAGAGGTATCCCGTCTCCTTCCAGTGAATCATTTTCTCCTAGGTTCATGACGGAGGAAATCCAGGGAACAAATGAGTAAGTGAATGTATATGCGGTGTTATGGGCCCCACCGTCATATGGATATAGTGTGTGTTAGAGAAATAGTTGCACCTGGATGACCAAAGCCAAATAGGAGAATTATTTTTATTGTTAGCGCTGGATCACCGCTATTGCCCCATAATTGCAGCGCAGGAGCGCTTAATACCGTGACTTCTGTTCCTGGGATCCTCTACCCCCTTGGTGTTCAGCACAGGAGTGCTCTCTGTCAGGCGCACCTACCAGAGATTCATTGGAGAGAGACATTATTCCAAGTGACTATTAGTGAGTGAGTGAGTGAGTGAGTGAGAGTGTGTGTGTGTGTGTGTGTGTGTGTGTGTGTATATGCTGGTTGAGGCTGTAGTAACTGCTTGTTGGTTATATCTCCAGGCTGTCGGTCAGGAAAGGCAACAACTCCACTGGGTGTCATTCATCGCCTCATCACACCATAAGGCACGTCACTTCTTGAGGATTCCTTCCCCCGGTCTTCACCATGCCCCAGTCTGGTATCATTTAAGATAGGACAGGAGAGCAGGTGGGAGATGGTGGAGGTTATTCATATCATCCCTGCGAGACTACTCTACAGGCAGAAGGTAAGGCTTGTGGGGTCCGTGACAGAATCAGAAGCCCAAGCAGATTGTCTCGCCCAGGTGACATGAGCAACCCAGACATTACCCTGCAGGACATAGCTGCTATGTTGACCTGCATACAAGCCAAAACCAGAGTCTACGGCAGGATGTCAGTGCCTTACAGGGTCAGTTGGCCTCCGGTCAGACGCCCACGGTTAGGCCCAAGCAGAAAGACGTGTTACAACCACCGACGTTCAATCCCTGGGGGTCCTCGTCCCCTGCACAAGTCCCTATCCCTCCTATACAGGTGATAGCCCCTCATCCAGTCCAGTTAGCAGCCCCAGAACGCTTTTATGGGGACAATTCCAAATACAGCATATTCCTTAACCAGTGCCATCTGCACTTCATGGCTCGTGCTCCAGCCTTCCAAGGTGATGCATCCAAGGTTGCATTCATCCGGTCATATCTGGGTGGAGACGAAGCACAATGGTCCATAGCACTGGTGTAAAACAATGATCCCATGCTGTATAACTTACCTGTGTTCAAGGAAACCCTGCGTAGGATGTTTGCCCGATACACGCTAGTGCAGGCAGCCGACAACGCACTTCTCAACCTCAAGCAAGGTAACACAGACCTGTTACATTACATCACCACGTTCAATAGGTTGGTCATCGAAGCCAAATGGCCTGAGACCAGGATGGTGCCTGTGTTCTACCGAGGGCTACGTGAGGAACTGAAGGACCTTATATCACAAATATCGGATCCCCCAGAAGATATTGGTCCTTTCATTGACCTGACTTTTAAAATGAACTTCAGAATGCAGGAACGTAGAACAGAAAAAACCAAAGGAATTGATTCCAGATATCCAGTATTCCGGGAGACACCCAGATCCGAGGGTACTAGGACACCGGACATCCCGGAGCCCATGCAAATAGGCGGCATACGTGGTCCCCTGTCTAAAGCCGAAAAAGAAAAACTACGTCGCCAAAACCAGTGTTTGTATTGCGGCAAAAGGGGCCATTTCGTCAAGGAGGGCCCTGTGAAGCCAAATAAACCAAAACCAAATAAAACCAGCGCCCTTCCCGTATCTCGAGGTGAGTGGTCGGAAAACAACCTAACTCAGTAGAAGGAAAGGTCGGTCTACTGGGTTGCTGATCTAACAAGACCTCTGCCTCTGCCCCATACGAACGCAACCAACATGTGGGTATCATGGTAACTTTACAGTCACAAAAAGGTCAGTCATGGTTCGTGAAAGCTCTCATCAATTCGGGAGCTACAGGGAATTTCATTGACATCCAATATATGGAAGACCTCTGGATTCCTGTGGTAACCAAGGATAGCCCAGAAACGGTGAAAGTAGTGGATGACACAGACTTGACCTCTGGACTGATCCGGTACCAGACGGACATCATGACGATGACATGTGGGACTGAACATAAGGAGTCCATCGCCTTTGATGTCATAGACGCACCCCAGTTCAAACTGATATTGGGTCTTCCATGGCTCATGACCCATAATCCCCACATCGATTGGGTGACCAGACTAATGACCCTTGATTCGCCATATTGTAATCATGCCTGCTACCCAAAGCATGGGGACACCAACACACGAGTTGTGCGTGCCCACACCCTTCCTCACACAGGGATGGGTGTTATCACACAGGGAGAAGTACCAGAAGCGTACACCGATTTGGCATCAGTGTTCGATGAACTAAAAGCAAACACGCTTCCTCCCCATCGCAGTTTTGACTGCAGGATAGATCTGGTGCCAGGATCCAAGTTGCCTTGTTGTCGTGTGTATTCCCTTACTGAAAAGGAAAGTACCCATCTGCGCAACTATCTGGACGAATACTTGAAAAACTGATTCATACGCCATTCCAAGTCACCCTTTTCTTCAGCGCTCTTCTTCATGGCAAAGAAGGGAGGAGATCTACGAACCAGCATCAATTAAAGAGCCATGAATAACTTCACTATCAAGAATCGATACCCCTTGCCTTTGATCTCCAACCTATTGGATCAGGTGAAGAACGCTACGATCTATACCAAACTGGATCTACGTGGGGCCTATCATCTGGTAAGAGTCCATAAGGGGGATGAATGGAAGACAGCGTTCCAGACCAGATACGGTCTCTTCGAGTACCAGGTCATGCCCTTTGGGCTCTGTAATGCTCCTGCTGCCTTCCAATACTTAATCGATGAGTTGCTACGAGAATACATCGATCAATATAGAGTGGTATACATCGATGATATCTTGATCTATTCCCCGAGTGTTCCAGACCACATCCAACACGTCTGTAACATCCTCAAGAAGTTACAACAACACAGCCTGTACGTCAAGCTGGAAAAAAGCGTATTTCACACTACTGAGGTGGAGTTTCTGGGACACATCTTGACCCCCGCAGGAATCAAAATGGATGCTAGAAAGGTTGATTCCGTGTTGCAATGGCCTTCCCCGGGTTCCCTGAAACAGGTCCAACAATTCCTAGGTTTCGTCAACTACTATCGTCGCTTCATCTTGGGGATCTCGGACATCATCACTCCCATCACACGATTGTTGCGCAAAGGAACTAAGTTCGCATGGAACCCTGGAGCTGAGAAGGCTTTTCTTGATCTGAAAACCAGATTCACCAGTGCACCCATTCTGATACACCCCAATCCGGAACAACCATTCGTTGTCGAAGCTGATGCCTCACAAAACGCTCTGGGAGGAGTGCCATCTCAGAGAGATACCACATCGGGTCTCTTACATCCCGTAGCCTACTATTCCCGAAAACTACAACCCGCAGAACGGAACTACACGGTTTCCGATCGAGAACTTCTAGCCATTAAAGCAGCCTTCTAGGAATGGCGTCATTACCTGAATGATGCCAGACACCCTGTCACCATCTACACGGACCATAGGAACCTACAATTCCTCCGCTCTACATAAACATAGCATAACATGTGTATTTGTAAAGCGCACGTATCACCCAAGCTAGGGTCTCAAGGGGCTGAATAACAGATGTTTATTGTTACCCAACTCATTGGTACTCATTTTATCGACCTCAGATGGATGAAAGGCTGAGTGAACCCGCCGGGATTTGAACCTGTGACCATGAGGTCGAACACAGGCCCCTAGTGGGCGCATTAGTCCACTAAGCCACCAGACCCAGGCTCTGCCAGGGCTCTCACTGCCCGTCAACTGCGATGGATGCTGTTCTTCAATGAATATGACTTCATGATCACATACCGACCTGGTAAAGAGAACGCCAAAGCAGATGCCCTGTCAAGAATAGGGGAGACCTGTGAAGGAGTTGACAAACCAACACCGTTTTCCATCCTACCGGAACAGTGTTTCCAGGGAGTAATCCTCTTCCTTCTTGTCCCAGTTGCAAGACGATCTAAAACCAAAGAAACCAGAAGAATCGGAGATCTGACAGGAATCACTACACGTGGTGGGTTCCTCTACAAGGGAGACAACTACTTCCTACCGTTGCCGCACCATCAACAGCAAGCCCTGTATATGTGCCACGACCATGTACTGTCCTTGCACCCTGGATACCATAAAACCCTAGATCAATTGCATAGACACTTCTGGTGGCCATCCATGCAGGATGATGTTCGCACCTACATAGCCCACTGTTCAACCTGCGCGCAAGGAAAAGCTCAACCTCGACCCACTGTGGGTTTGCTACACCCTAGCCCTGTACCCCCATACCCATGGCACACGGTGTCTATGGATTTTGTCGTAGAGTTGCCCCGAACCAGGACCGGATGTACCACCATACTCACCATAGTGGATCACCTGACCAAAATGGCGCATTTCGTACCGTTGCAGAAATTGCCATCTGCTGTGGAACTAGCAGTGATCTTCATGACCAACGTAGTCCATCTGCACGGAATCCCTTCCGTACTGATCACCGACAGAGGCTCTCGGTTCGTATACCGCTTCTGGGGAGCTGTGTGCGACACTCTGCCTCCCACCCCCAAACCGACGGTCAGGCGGAGAGAACCAACCAAACCATGGAGCAATACCTTCGTTGCTTACTCATATCGGTCGAGAAGGAGTGGTCAGACGTCCTGTGGATGGTGGAATACGCCTACAACAACAAACACGCTTCCATAGGAATGTCGCCTTTTTATGGTCTTCAGGGTCGACATCCACGCACCGCGCCCTGGGAAGAACCACAAACCAGTCCGATACCCACCATCCAAGCTTATCACACCCTGCTATGTGATCTGTGGCAACAGGCTCGATTTGAGCTGGCCAAAGCCAAAGAAACCTACAAACACCATGCAGACACACAGACAGGCCGAACCGGAGTACAGAACGGGAGACAGGGTATCGGTCTCCATCAAGAATCTCAACGTACATGGCCCCAAGAAACTGCCACATTTTTTGGGTCCCTACAGCATAGCCAAGGTCATCAACAAGGTGTCCATGAAGCTCTCCTTGCCCCCTCACATGAAAATGCACCCGGTCTACCACGTGTCTCTTCTGAAGCGGGCTCATTCTGATAGCCTGGCCTCCACACCTCCACCGCCTGTACTCAGGGATGACCAAGAGGAATACGAGGTTCGTGCTGTGCTAGATTCCCGTAGGCCCAGAGGGAAGCTCTACTACCTTATAGACTGGAAAGGGTATGGTCCTGAGGAGAGGTCCTGGGAGCCCCTATCCAATGTCAGTCATGCCCCCTAGCTGGTACGTGCTTTCCACGCTCGCCACCCACTGAAACCACATCCTGCCAACCATGTGTAAGGGAGGGGGATCTGTTTTTGTGGGGGGTACTGTCATGTCCCCTATACATCGTGGGGAGTGCGTGTTGTTGTTGGTTGTCTGTCTAGCTCTCCCACGAGAGTGCAGTACCGCGGGTCACCACCAGAGCACTTCTGGGTGACACCACTTAAAGCCCCGCGATGCTCGACCCCAGGTGCTTCTGATTCAGACGCTAACGTTCTTGGAGCCAGAACCTGTGGATCCATCTCCTTTCCAGTTACCTGTGTTATGAGCCTTTTCTTGCCTCGCTCTCGTCGTAGGCATCTCCGTTGTTTGCTTGCTGCGTGCGGAAGGACGCGTCGCAGTGCTTCTCTCAGCCTCCCAACCCTGTCAGCACAGGAGCGCTGCTACTGACATGGAAGAGACGAGTGCCGGAGCACTTACTCTTCTCCTTGTTGCCCTTCGCGGTGGGCGCTGGAGCGCGTCACCACACGTTCCCTGCCGGCACCTCGGTGATCGCTAGGGTGCGTCACCACCCATTCCCTGCCGGCACCTCGGTGAGTGCTGGAGCACGTCACCACACTCCCTTTCCCCATCCACACGGCGAGCGCAGGAGCACATCGCCACTTGTTCTTTTTCCTCCATATCGCAGTGAGCGCATCACCACACTCCCTTCCACATCTACACAGCGAGCACAGGAGCGTATCGCCGCTTATCCTCTCCTTCCACATCACGGTGAGCGTGCGTAAGGATGCTTCGCAGCGCTTCTCTCAGCCTCCCGACCCAGTCAGCGCAGGAGCGCTGCTACTGACCCGGAAGAGACAAGTGCGGGAGCACTTACTCTTCTCCTTGTTGCCCTTCACGGTGAGCGCTGGAGCACGTCACCGCCCATTCCTTGCCGGCACCTCGGTGAGCGCGTCACCACCCGTTCCCTGCCGGCACCTCGGTGAGCGAGTCACCACCCATTCCCTGCCAGCACCTCGGTGAGTGCTGGAGCGCGTCACCACACGCCCTTTCCCCATCCACACGGCGAGCGCAGGAGCGCATGGCCACTTGTTCTTTTTCCTCCATATCATGGTGAGCGTGTCACCACACTCCCTTCCACATCTACACGGGGAGCGCATCGCTGCTTATCCTCTCCTTCCACATCACGGTGAGCGCAGGAGCGCGTCATTGCCCATTCCTTTACCGGCATCACGGTGAGCGCTGGAGCGCGTCACCCCACTTCCTTTCCTCCTTCGTACGGCGAGCGCAGGAGCGCATCGTCATTTATCCTTTCCCCCTTGCGGTAAGCGCAAGAGCGCATTGCCGCTATTGCCCCATAGTTGCAGCGCAGGAGCGCTTAATACCGCGACTACTGTTCCTGGGATCCTCTACCCCGTTGATACCTTTGTGTTCAGCGCAGGAGCCCTCTCTGTCAGTTCCAAGTCCTTTTGGGTACAGGTGCACCTACCAGAGATTCATTGGAGAGACATTATTCCGTGTGTGTGTGTGTGTGTGTGTGTGTGTGTGTGTGTGTGTGTGTGTGTGTGTGTGTGTGTGTGTGTGTGTGTGAATGCTGGTTGAGGCAGTAGTAACTGCTTGTTGGTTATATCTCCAGGCTGTCGGTCAGGAAAGGCAACAACTCCACTGGGTGTCATTCATCGCCTCATCACACCATAAGGCACGTCACTTCTTGAGGATTCCTTCCCCCGGTCTTCACCACGCCCCAGTCTGGTATCATTTAAGGTAGGACAGGGGAGCAGGTGGGAGATGGTGGAGGTTATTCATATCAACCCTGCGAGACTACTCTACAGGCAGAAGGTAAGGCTTGTGGGGTCTGTGACAGCCACCCACAGAAGTAGCCTTTCAAATCTGTCTCATGCCTGTCACTGCAGTGCCTGTGTGCAGTCCTACTGCCACTTTGACTTGCCATATAAAACTACTTGCCAAGTCTTAAACTCTCCTTTTAGTACATATGTCACCCCTTATGTAGGACCTAGGTAGCCCTAAAGACAGGCTGCTGTGTAAGTAAAAGGTAGTCCTAGTAGTGACAAACCACTAAATTCATTTTCACTGCTGTGAGGCCTACCCCTCTCATAGGTTAGCATTGAGAATTCCCTTATACTTGTTTAAGTGGTATTTCCTGATCAGATAGGAGTAGCTTTTTCATGTTTCATATGTTTGGATTTGGTAATGATAAATCCTCCTTACTGGTGAAGCTGGATTTATCCTGACTGATTTAGAAATGCCACTTTTAGAAAAAAAGTCTAGACAGCCACAAAACAGGACACTCAAAGGCATCTGCATTCATCTTTCTGTGCAAGGAGGAATGGGAGGGGAGGGCACTTACACTTCAATAGGTAGTGTCCTGTCCACTAACAAAGGGCTGATTACCCCCCCTCCCCCACCACAAGCAGCCAGGACTGGATTGACAATGAGCCTTGTGCACTTCAGAGGGCTCTTTTGAAGTCACCTCCTACATCAAAGGTACTTTGGGTGTAAGTACTGGGGCTCTGACCCCTTCAAATCAGACACTTTGTTGGACTTGTAACCAGACACCGCTGGCTCTACATCTGCACATTGCCAGAAGGACTGCTGTGCAGCCAGGAGGGGCTGATACTCCACTATCTGCTTTGCTGTATTGGCCTGCTGCTTGCTTGTTGCAGGAGGGACTTCCATTCTGCTACCTGCCTTGTTGTTCTGGCCTGCTGCCTTATTCTGTGCTACCTAGAAATTGTTCTCCAAGGGCTTGTTGGCTTGCCCTGCTTTGAAGCCTCTGGGTTATCAGGGGCTTCACTACTGCCATGGAACTCTGGTCATCATGAGTCCTGCAACTGCACTTTGGCTTGCCGCAGATTGTGCCTGATTGACAGCTTGTGCTGTGCTCCAAACGCGCACTTGTTGGGAGAGAGATCGGGCGCCTTCCTGCCTTCCCGTGCCTGTTGCATCAGAGAGATGCATCTTATTGATTTGGAGTATTGCCGGGCAATGCTGAGCCCCACCTACCTTTCAGAAGGGAGACTTTCGCAGCGCCACATGCACACCAACTCCACACGGCCTCAGGTAGAAGACCACAATATCGAGAGCCTCCCCAGTCAGTGGTTCATCTTGCTGGAGTCTAGCGCCCGGAGAAGGTACTGTGTACAAAGGACCGGTGCGATCCCAGGGCACTCACTGAGGATCTCCTGTGCTCGTGCTTGTTGGGGACGACTTGCACTACTACTTTTCAGCTGCACAAGCCTCTTTTTGAGGTCTGACTCAATGCAACTCGTAGGAGTGACCGCACATAACCTACGAAACGCAAGTGTTCTCACAACTGTAAAGCACTGTGATTTAATTGTACTTTCATACACTCATAACTTATGAAAGGCTTACTTTACCAGCATTTTGAACCTCGCATAGCTTGCACAATGTTCACTTTTTTTTTTTTATCGGTTTGATCTTGTTTTGTTCAGAGTATAATAATCTATATTTCTAAACCTGTGTGGAGTCTTTGTGGTGGATTCATTGTGTTACTGTGTGTGTGTTGCACAAATGCTTTACATAATGCTTCTTTTCATAAGCTTGCCTGATCTATGCCAAGCTACCAGAGGGTGAGCACAGATTATCTTAGTCGTGTATCTAGCTTACCTGGACTAGACTGGTGGGTTCTGCCTGGCCTGGGGGTATACTAAAGCCAACCAGCAAAACCCATTTCGAACAGTATGTTATAGCAGTCACAACCTAACTGTTAAGTCTAGAAAACATCTGCAAAGCTACCTAGCTTGAGGTGGAATCTCCTACTGGTAAAGCCTTATTCTCACACTATGTAGCCTAAGAACAATGTCTCAACTGGTAAACATTAGGGGGGACGATTACAAAGTGAGTATAAATCACTCCAGGGGAAAGAGAAGGGATACCACAAGAAAGTATGGTAGACTATAGATTATTATTTGTAAGTAGTTGTATCAGCACTACAGTACAATTTTAGAGAAAGTAACCATAACACACAAGTGTGCACTGAACGTGCTAGTGACGGTGAACAACGCAGTGACACAGGGGTGAGAAAACAGCGTGAATGGCGAATAAAAAAAAGTGTAGAAATAATCAAGTGGTCAACGGTACAGAAAAATATGTACAAGGTAGGTATTTTGATTAGGATTGAGTTGGTTGACCACGTCAACGTCACGGTTTGCACTGGGTAGTCGACGGCGTTTCGACCTGTTCAATTCCAGGTCATCATCAGGACTGGTTACTGATTATGGTATAGTGCTGGGATGGTAGTTGTAAATTAATCTAAACGACGAGTGTGAGCAGCCAAGTTGCGATCGAGAAGTGGAGGGTCCAAGGGGCTCCTTAATTGAACAGCTCCGATGAGGAAAATCCATGTTTGGAGAGTAGGAAATGAAGTACATGGTCCGTGAGAGGGACCTGGATGCGCTTAGCGATTCTATCTTGGGAATCGGTGAATCAACCAGCCAGCGGCATGGAAACCACTATCACTTGGTCAAAGCCGGGCAAGTGAATCGCCCTCTCTGTTAGCCGCGAGTGCACACTAAGCAAATGTTTTACCCTTTTCTCATTACAAATTGTATGGTGAAACTTGAGGTCTCAGAACTTTTCAAATGGGTTTAACAGGGGATTAGTATTTAAATAGTGGTGTGTTGGAGAAGAAAGAAATCTGAAAACGTACGTTATCATTCACGATTCTTCTCAAATTATTGTGCTTCATTCCTTCCCTATGAGCACACATTACAACATTTACTCCACTTTTATAGCACCTCAGAGTCAGAGACTTACCTCACACACGCTTCTTAGCAGCTCAATTTTGCGATGAATTGAAGGAAGTGTGTCTAAAAAGGTGTCCCGGAAAAGAATACAAAAGGTCCGTTCGTAAAAGTTAGGGATGAGTGATAGTTCATACAGGAACCTGGTGGGGAGAAAAAGGTCTTTAGTTCTAGAAGAATCATTTCTCCATGTAATAGCAAAGAGCAGTCGCAATTATTAATACCTTGTTTATAGTACGTAACCATACTGATGTTAAAGAGCAGATGAAATTTGATAAAAAGCAAGGTTTACTAACATCAGTCTTAAAAAATGTTTTAATGCAACACATCATAATCTAGAAACTGTCTTGTAAAAAGCTTTCATTTGTGCACTTTTTTGGGAAACAATTTGCATCAACTAACACTGCCTGCAGTGCTGCGCCTATGGATGCATCAGCACTCAAGAGGTCATATACAGTAACAGTCAGGGTGATCAGCCACAGCCAAATTAAATTCATACTATGTCCGACTCTTCATCATGAAGTTTTACTAGCTGAGATAATCGTGCATTAAAATAACACCCAACTGTAAGATTGTGATAGTGTTTACATTTCAGCAGAGCATTAAGTGGGATAAAAAAAACTGGGGGGGGCTCTCAAAGGGGCGTGGCCGATGTAATTAAGGGAGTGGCTTAAAAACACTTAAGCTAAAAACCTGTGCTTTGCATAGTGTGCCGCCCGACTGGTATTTTGCTGCTTCTATCATTGCATCCAGATATATAATACAAGTAACATTACACCTACAACAAGCCAGAACTATTGGCTTTGCCAATAGTTGTTCGTTGCATAAGATAAATAAGCAACAACTATGGCTTCCTTGTATAACATATTGGAAAAGAGGACCATGAAACAGTCAGCTAAAGCGGTTATTTTTTGTAAGTTTGACATGCAAGGAAAAAAGTAAAAACAATATCAGGTGACATTCCAATATTGTACAATTTGCGGGTGCCCCCGGGTTAATGTTATTTCGTTTTATGTAAAGTGTAATACCCGTGATTAGCTTGCGGAGTTCAGTGCGCCTATAAGTGCAGAGTTGGACATAACGATGCTACACAACAGGGCTTTAAGTGGGATGAAAAAACTGGGGGGTCTCTCAAAGGGGGGTGGTCAATGTAATTAAGGGCGTGGCTTAAAAACACGCAAGTTAAAAATCTGTGCTTAGCATAGTGTGCCGCCCGACTTGTATTTTGCTCTTTCGGTCATTGCATCCAGATATATGATACAACAAGTAACATCATACCTACAAGTTAGGACTATTGGCTTTGTCAATGGTTGTTAGTTGCATAAGATAAATAAGCAGCAACTATGGCTTGTATATAATATTGAAAAAGCTTCCACTTCGAGCCGTGGTGACACCACGACAATGTTGATGCTCCCGAGTTTTAAAAAGAGAAGGGAAATACAGAGAGAAAATTACTCTTTAAAGGATTTTCCTTCCCCTACAATGCTCACCTGGCATGACGTCATGTCGTAACTTCTCCATTAGTAAGAATTGAGCAGTGTGAGCACGTGCACATCGATGTGCCTGCTGTCACTGCAGTTCGGAAGAAAACGAACTGCCCGTCTCAGGGCACAAAACAGAGCCCGATAGAGACCCGTTTCGAGGCCCCCTTTGAAAAAACTGCCGGTGCTCGCCACCGGTGAGACCCGGCCCACTTAAAGCCCTGCTACACAAGTTGCCTTTTATGCATTCCCATCTACTTACCGTCTATGACGGAATTAACAGCAAGACAAGGCTTTCTGCTTTCAAAATATTAACTTCCGGGTCAGAGCCCTATATAAGAGTTCATGTCTTCTTTAAACACTTACAGCCACTGCCTGTCTGCAGATATTGTAACTTAATTGAAGAAAGTGCACCCTTAGACCGCAAGTTGGCAGTTCACTTGTATGACATTTCCATACTTTCACTGTACGTAGGTGTGACATTTCCACATCATGTGTTTGACTCTGAGTGACACTTTCTAACAAACTGAACCAAGTGCTTATATTTATTCAATACTGTTTATTTTAGGTTATCAGTTATTGCAATGTAATTATCTAAGCATTCTAACAATCCAAAAATGTTTGAATATTGCACATAATTCACGTAAGAGGACGTCATTACCTACGTATACACTTTTCTTCTTCTCCCGCCTCTAGTCACTTTTATTTCCCACTCTTCAGAGCCGTTTCTAGATCTTTTGGTTCTTTTTTTTCTCCCCCTCTTTCACATTTACTCTCCCCTCTCTTCAGTTTCCATCTTTCCTCTTCTCTTGTCATAATACCTTTCTTTCTTCTGTCCAGCATCTCTCCTCACATTTCTTTCTCTAATACTTTCTGCCGTCTTTTTTTCCTCCATCTTAATTTTTCCCCTCTTCAGTGTCACTTTGGCTATCTTACCCCTCTTCATTGATTGATCTTACTTAGTCTCCTTTCAGTGTCTCTTCCTCATTCATCTCCGTGGCCCAAACCAAACTTATGTTTTCAGGGCCTCTTCTCACCATCCTGACCCAGCAAAATGGCTGGAGGCCCGGATTGTGCCAATCTTTAAAAACGGCCAAGAACTGATCCTTGCTGTTATCGGCCAATTTCCTTGCTGGACTCCACAATCAAGATCTTTTGGGAGAGCTCTTTAGGTAAGACTGGAAACCTGGGCCAAATAGAAGTATATTTATCAGACGTACAGTATGGTTTTCGATATGGCTTGGGCACAATAGAACAATCACTTAATCTTTAATTATTACCACAAAATATACTAAAGTTAAGGGTACCACCATACATTTGGCATTTATGGACCCGACTAGTACTTTTGACAGTCACTCAAAACTCTGGTCGATCATGTCGGAGTTGCAGGTGGAAGAGCCATTATGATATCTGATGGATTTACATAGATGCGTCGGCGAGGTTTAGTTTTGGTCTGATCGGGGACTGCACAGGGCTGATTATATCAGATCGAGAGACCGTCAAGGTTGTATTTTGACATCTTTTTTTTTATTTGCACTTTATATCAATGTGTTGGTGGAACACCTAGTTAAATATGGGAAGGACTTGCCATTAGTGGGTAAGCGCCCGCTTCCTGTTTTACTCTATTCCGATGATGCAGTTCTGTTGGACAGAATGGCAAATGGTCTGTACGGTCCCTAATATAAATCTAACTAAGTCCCTTATGGTGATTTGAGCCCCAAAGAATATAAAACAACTCGTCCATGTAATAGAGGACTTTAAGGTGGGACGCGCTAAAACCTTCACATATTAAGGCATTCCATTTCGTTCATCACTCGCTTGGGGACATCTAATTAAAATTAGAGCTCAACAATTTATCAGATCCATGGAAGCAATATTTCGGTTTGCACAGAACCTATGTTATAAACCTATTAATGAACTGCTCATTTTATCCAAGTGCATGTCTATTGGTACATACGGGGCTGGTTTGTGGGGCTTTGAAGCAGCACATACACTTCAAATAGCTGAAACAAATTAAGAAGGCTGTTGGTGGTCCCCCAGGGGAGTCCTACTTATATCTGTCATATTGAGTTAAGCTTATCCTATCTTGAGGATTATATAAAAATCCACCTTCTTTTACAGTGGGTTTCTGAGTGGCAAAAGCCTGAGCTGAGTCTTACTCAACAGATTATAAAAGATTGTTTAAATTTGGATAGGGTCTTCTGCATCCCCTGGCTAACGTATATTAGCACACTTTCCAGTCTTTAGGACCCCAGAGCTTTTTAGTGACCCAGAAAAAGATGCATATATAAGCAAGGAAGTAGTGAAGCAAATGTATGTTGCTATACTTGAAGACCGTAGATTAGTTCAGGAAGCAAGTAAACCGCTAGTGCAGTATCATGTTGATTTATTGTTGGAGAG
This sequence comes from Calotriton arnoldi, assembly GCA_963921515.1. NCBI lineage: Eukaryota > Metazoa > Chordata > Amphibia > Caudata > Salamandridae > Calotriton > Calotriton arnoldi. The sequence goes on along the minus strand of CAWUFW010001445.1, from coordinate 2,033,868 downwards.
CAGACCAGCACCTTATCTCTTGATAATTAATAACCCACTGAATAGATTTTACATATTATGCTTCAGATTAAATACAGTGCACTTTCTGTTGGGGTTTCCAAAACGTAGCACCTGGTTTGAGAAATTGCCTGTATGCAGTGCTTAATTTGTCTCAGTGGTTTCCAGTGCTCAGCACGGGCACTTAATCATCAACACCGACACTTTCCATGATCACCAGTTAAGGACATATCAATTTATGGGGAGATTAAAGGATCTGCCCAGAATCGCATGATGTTGAGCCGATGTCAAGATTTGAACCTGGTTTCCCAGCTCCGAAGTCGCCAGCTCTGGCTATTACACCACATCCTTTCCCCACTTTCATGGATAGTAGTAGGTGCTGTTTTAGGCAGTGCTAACAAGAGAAATGGGCTGGTGCAAGCTGCCTCCTGACGAGAGCCACATCACTTTTTTGTTGTTTTTTTACAAATTAACCACTGCCTGTATGTCTGTGCAATCAAAGTACCACCCAGACCAACTTGCACTTTATAATTTTTAGTTTTACATGTTGCCTTGGAAACTATACTGCGTGACCCAAAGATATCAGGGGCTAGTCCGGTGTTACTGGTACTAAAGCAACTAGCTTCTGTCAAGATTTGCTTTGCTGTATCTAGTTTTTTAGATCGTGCCTTCAGCTTAAGGAAACAACTTGTTTAAACCTGCTTTATTAAGTGCATTCTTGCGTTTTTATTTCCTTGCTGTGTATAGAGGGATGCAGCTAATGTGTTTCTTAAAGCCTTCAAGTCATTTGTTTGTATTATTTTGATTAAATATGGAGATTGTTTTAATTATATGGCTTATTGCATTGTAATTGTATGCCTAATATTGATTAAGTGCCATGTTCTAATGAAATCGTCCGTTGGAACACTCAAAGTGGCCCAATATATTCAAATTTGTTATGGATGTTTTAATTTTTATTTTTTCTATCTGAATACGTTTGGGATAGGTTGTGTCTGTTAAATAATCTTAATGAAATCTGGTTACTCTGTGCCCTGATGGCTATTTTTGGCCGAATAAAGATATTTGACCTGACCATTTATCTCTGGTACTGCCATCATCCCTCCACCCATCCTTGTAGCAGCATCTTGTTAAAAGATTAACTGTACAGAGAATAATCTGTAAATTGTGATTGTTTTTGTTCTCTTATCTCCCACACTTTTCCATCCTGTAGCCATTCTGACTCTACATTTCTCCAGTTACTTGTCTTTCTACTTTCCATTCTCTTGCAACTTTCCTCAACAACATTTAGGTTGTCTTTCTCTTGATGTCTCATCTTCTCCCTTGATCAAGCAGGCTGTTCCTCTGTGTTCTCATGTTAAGCAACTCCCCCGCTAATCTCTTTTCTGTATCTTCCTCCAGTTCCCTGCACTCCCTTCTCGGTCTCGGAGGTTCTTGAATTACAAGTTTGTTGCATCGGTTTTGCAGCATTAACATACATTGATTTCCTTGGCACTGGAAAGGAGAGTTGGAGTAAAACTATCCCAATAAGAGACAATAGAAAGTAAGGTGATGCAGTCAGACTAGGTGAGAAAAATAAGAACTGGCAAGTGCCAGGGCTGCAGATATGCGGTGAAAGGTCAGCGTGTTAAACAATACAGAAAATATTGCCTATAAGTAAAACTTTACATTAAAATGAGCAATAAATAACTTTAGGACATTTATATCTCTTCCTTTAATTCTTCGCAGGTTTGATATTTTTCTCCCAAGGCATACTGCGGCAGACTGCACTAAAATGGATGCGGCATGCAGTTGACTTCACTAAAATTGATTCCTTTCACACATGATACATGACACTTCACATGGCTGACCATCTGCCTTCTCTAAATCAACACAAAGAAACAATGGCAAAATCATCAGCAAATGGTTCTCTGCACAAACATTAAAATTCAAAGACCTAATTTTAGACAAAGACATGACCTCACAGCTAGGCTGCATGTAATGAAAACAAATATCCAGACTCAGTACAACAAAGATCAATTCATTCTACCAAACAGAAGCACACTTCAGCTAGAAACCGAGACCTGATTAGCTTACATGGATCTTGAGGGTTTCTCTCTACATCCTCTGTTGAACCAAATCAACTCCCACTGGCTCCAATAGGTCTCATTTGTCGTTCAAGGAAAACATCCATTACAGCGCAGGCATTACATCGTAATGCCTTTACAATGTATCCATTACATCGAATATGCCATTACAATGCATGCTATTTTAACACATGCAATTACAAGGTATATGCCATAACGCAAATTAAGGTAAGTGCTTTAAGAAAGTGATTTAGGAAAGTTATGCTTTAATTTACTTTTTATTTTAAATATTTTTATTTATTAATAATTGTTTTTTTTTTTTTTTTTAATGTAAAAAACTTTGAAATAGGGGGTTTGGTTGGGTGTATGTATTAATACCCTTATATTAATTTACATTTCTGGGATTTAATATGTTTTAATTTTATTTACAATAGTTTTGTGTTTAATGTTAATATTGTTAATTTTGCCCCAAAAATTAAATTAACATTTATGAGGGTGTAACACACATCCTCTGGCACGGGATGCAAGGGAATTATCGTTTTTGGGTGGCGGTTATTAATGACCAGGTATTAATTTTAATACCAGAGTATTATTTAGTATTGATTTTATTATTAATTTAGTAATTTAAAAATAATTATAATTAATACCTGGCTATTAATCAGTTTAGAATGTTAATATTAATTTTAGTATTTTAAAAATATTTAAATTAATGCATATGAGGGTGGAACACCCATCCTCTGACACGGGATGCAAGGGAATTAGGGGTTTTGGGTGGGGGTGTATTAATACACAGGTATTAAGGTTAATACCTGGGTATTTTTTTTTTTTGTCCTCATTTATGCGATCTTGTTGTAAAAGCAACAGGGACACCTCTGGCATAGACGCCATCGAGGATGAGGTGGGAGGCGTGCCTTGATACCAACATTGCCATTTTACATGAGTAAATGTGTCACTATACCAGCCCCAATAAACTCATGATGATCATAATCGAGATAGACCCCCCCCCCCCCCCAAGTAGAGTTTTAAACCTACCTAGGATGCGAGAGTGCTTGAATAGACTTAGAGAAATCCAGATGATTAAGAAATGTCCAAAATGTGGCGAGAGGGAAGCAAATGATATCCACATGTTTTACTCATGTCACTACCTTGACACATTTTGGAGTGAAATTGGTAAGATTATTGATGAAAGCTTAAATTCAACTATTAAGGTAAGAACCTTTAATGTTATTTTTGGTATATTGGATATCGAAGAATCCAACACTACGTTAACAAAGAAGCAGAAATATCTTCTGTTTACATTTATGTTAATTGCTAGACGTGAGATCTGTATAAATTGGATTCTTCCCTCCCCTCCTAAGGTTGAGGATTGGGTCCGATCTGTAGACAAATTTAGGAATCTGGATAGAGCCATAGGGGAATGTAAGCGCACAAAGCACTGGGATTTATGGGATACATATAGACTGTAGGTTAGGAAGGGACGTCCAATGATTTAAACTAACGCGATTATGATCATCAATACCTGGGTATTAATCGGTATTGATTTTATTCATTTTTAGCAATTTAAAAATATGTATAATTAATACTTATGAGGGTGTGACCCTTTCTCTGGCATGGGATGCAAAAGAATTAGGGGTTTTAGGTGCGGGAGTGCATTAATACCCTGGTATTTGTTTGATACCTGGGTATTAATCAAGATGTTAACATTAATTTTAGTAACTTAATCATAGTTAAAATAAATAATTATGAGGGTGTAACACCCAACCTCTGGGACGGTATGCAAGGGAATTAGGTGTTCTGGGTGGGGGAGTGTATTAAAACACTGGTATTAAGTTTAATACCTGGTTAATAATCAGTTTAGATGCTAATATTAAATTCAGTTACTTTAAAATAATTAAAATTTAACCTTATGAGGGTATAAACACCCACCCTTTGGCACAGGATGTGAAGGAATTCGGGGTTTTGGGTGGGGGAGTGTATTAATACACAGGTATTCATTTTAATACCAGAATATTAATTTTGTTTTATTAATAATATACATTTATTACATTTTCTAATATTTAAAATCAATAGTTATGAGTGTTTACCACTTACCATCTGGGATCGGATGTTAGAGAAATATGGTTTTGTGTAGGGGCGTGTACTATTTTTATTTATAGATTTTAGTAAATATAAATTATTAGAACATTTGAAAATAGGCAAACATGGATATATGCACACTTACAACTTTATAAAAATACAGTAATTAATATAGATTTTTTGGGGAATTTATCAATATTTATTTTTATTAAAATAATTAAATGGGGCACTTAAAAATTAATAAATATTTTTATTTCAAAAAGATATAACAGTTAATGAAAATGAATCTAAATAAGTTTCAATATATATTTTTTTAAATAAAAACTTTTTCTAAGTAGTACATTTTTTAAAAAAACATTCTTGGTTTTCCCATGATTTTCCATTGAATTGAATGAGAGAAATAGTCCTTTATTCCTTTTTCCTTTTAGAGATGACGTTCCCGGTTGTGAATCTGTTTCTACAGTCGGTGGAGCATTGCGGTCAAGATCGGAAGTAAGGAAGAGCTGCACCCAGGTAAGACATTTTATTTATTAAAGACAGATTGTGGGTGGCATAGTTTATTGTAAGGAGAGAGGCGGGAGGCAGATAGATACAGGTTAGTATTTTGATGTAGGTTTTGAACGTTTTAACCACCATTTTCATTCAGTTTGCAGGTAGCGGTTGTAGGCCCACGTCGGGTTGATTTTTTTGCAACACCTTTGGTTAAAAAAAAATGTATGAAGAAAGATTAAGATTTCTTTTAAACCAAAGTGTAAAGAAAGCAATATTTTTTTTTACTTTTAGGTGCGTCACATTTTTTAAAACACAGTATAGTGTATTCACGGCTATTCGACCACATGGAAGTTTGGAGAACACAGATGGCATGGATGGCCGAATGGATGTTTTGGACAATTTGGAAGTTTTTCTTAGGGATTTTAACTTAATGTAGGATTTTTACGGGATGTTAAAGTTTGGAGTTTTTGTTTTTGTAAATCTTTTGGCACATGAAGGATGGATTTAAAATGTATGGACAGTGGATTGCAACAATGGATTTCTTGTTGCGCTTTTTGGCCATAAGGCTTCTTTTTTTCGTGATTTTTTTGGGGGATGCTTTTTTTTTTTGGTTTACTCAGTATATTTTGCAGCAGTGTGTTTGCTGTAAAATATGGCTGTGCCAATCTGTGTCTCTTGATAGTTTTGCACAGGATTTGGATTCCATCATGGATTATGCATTTAATATTTTGGATTTATGGTGTGCTCCAGACTCTTGGTGAACTGTGGAGTTTTACGAAAGACCAAGAGTTGAAGAAAGAAGACAACTGAAGGTAGGAAACCCAGCTTTTTCAATTTGGAATTTTGGAGGGGAAAAATGCCAATCTAATTTTTAAAAAATAGTTGCAAAACAGGCAATTAAGATAGAATAGGTGTTAGTGTTGGTTAAAAATGTAGTATGTGTGCAATATTGTCTAGGTAGTCTGAAGACACCATCAACGAAAACTGTGGAATTTGTCCCAGTAGTCTTTTGGACATTTCTTTTGTTCTTTTGGAAATTTGTGGGGTCTGACTACCAGTGAATGATTGTGCAATTTTCATTTCTTGGAAACTTTGCTCTTTCTCTAAAATTTCCACGAAATGATAAAAGTTTGGGTGAGGTTTTCCGATTGATTTGTTGAAGGAATTGTGCAATCGCTCTATGGTATTATTAGTCTTTGCTTCTCCCTTCAAGCTGGTTGTGAAACAGTTCCACTACTTCACAGGAAACCTTGGATTCTTCCATTGACTCGACCTGCTTAGATGGCCAATCCATGTGTCCTCAAATTAATTTAGTAGGGCTCCGAATTTTTCGTCATTTGCAGTAAAGTAGTCTGATTCAGTAATTGATGTGTAGTATTTATCCACACAGGAGGAACAAAGAATAAGGCAGTTTGTTTTTTAACTCAAATTGCAGTTTGCGGTCTGATATGTAATCCTCAACTAAGGATGTTTTTTGAATTTTTCTCCAATACGCATGTGAAAAGTGATAAAAACATCCTTGAATTTGGTTATCAGGATACATTTTGGTTATGGTGTTAATCGTGGGTAATTCAAAATTAATGATCACTTTTCTAGGACTTTTATTCTGTGATTTAGATCTTACCACTGTTAACAAAATTCAGTGTCTGTTGAGGTTTGCTTATCTGGGAGTAAACTGTACACTAAGGGGACTACAGTGTTATTAATGTAGATGTGAATAGTGTATGTTTGGGTGAATGGATGGGGTGTGGATTTAAACGTCCCATCCATCATCCAAATATCACTAGTCTCCAATTTTACAAGGTTTTGGGGCTTGCTAAAGATTAGTATCCTTTTCTGAAGGTTTTTGTTGTCATGCAAAAGAAAGGTTTCATTAATAACCGTAACAGTTCAGGAGGAATGTTAATATCAGAGTATGTTTGGGTGTTCTACATTGGGGGATACTTGCCTGTTTTTTTCTCTAGATAATTCTGCGTAAATTTAGAATTGTGGACATAAAACTTGCTACATGCATAGGAATGTCTCGAGATACCTCCCTCAAAACTGCGCCACAGGGTTCACTGGAGGTGGATGCAAGTTCCTTCATTTAGTTTATGCTTCCTCTAACCTCGATCGCCATAGCAGAGGCAGAGTGGTTATGCTCTGTGGTCATTTCAACAGTGTCACTAAGAGTAACCGCTCTGCCTATGCAATGGGATGAGTAATACTGCACACATCTCCAATGACTCCTGGGCTCAGTTAATCTCTCCTTACAATAAAGGTAGCCACTATGCTTTTGGAGTTGATTTCCTCCTTGGGATTTCTCATAGGTGACTTGTCTTTCTGATACCATTATGTATATCTCTATAAAAGAGGAAATAGTTTTTGTGTTATTTGTTTTTTAACAAACTTAATCTGCAAAGAAAATTTAAATTTTTACATGTTTGACTATTGACATTTCTAAAAACATGTTTTAAAGTTTAATCCTGTTATGTGCTTTTGTAATTTGATATTGTTTATTGATTATAACCTGTAAAAAAAACTGGTTAAAAGTTGGTTGTCTATTGACTTTTCTAAGAACATATTGTTTAATAATCTGTTTGATTTTGCCACCTGTGATTTTCTACTATAGTTTCTAGTGGATACCCGTGAAAACAAAAATAGGCATTTCACATAGTTACAGTAGTTTGCCTCACTTTAGTTCGCTTTTTTGTTTGCTTCTGTCATATTCCTGGTATAGATAATTTCTTAAAGCATTTTCAGTTTTTGGGTTCTTTCTTCTGGGTGATGTTGGATAGGTCTAAAAGGAAAAGTGGATTTTTAAGGATTGGTCTTTGTATTGCTTTTTGCTTTAAAATAAGATGTCTTTTGGGGAGGTTTGGTTGCAACATTAGTATTTTTAACTATTTTACCTGTGAAAGGCCTCTGGTTGTTGAACAACCGCGTGTGGTGATAGTTTGCAGCCCAGTTGATGCTTTTGATTCTATTCATTTTAAAATTTATTTTATTGAACCTGTGTAAAAAAAGTATTGTATGCTTAACATGTTATTGATTACATTTATTACAACAAGAAGTGACCACCACCTTTTCTGAGCCAACCACCTGGCGGAGGTAGAATAGTAATTTTGAACCCCAGCAGTGACCTGCACGTTCTCTTAGGTAAGCACCCACAGGAGATAGAAAAGTAATTTTCCCCCACCACTATCCAGCATCTTCCCTGAGGCAAATACCCGGCAGAGTTAGAATAGTCATTTTGCCCCCCACCACAGACCAGCACTTTTTTCCCCCAGAGATAAGCACCCAGCGGAGTTAGAATAGATATTTTGCCACCCACCACTGTCCACAACACCTTCCCTGAGGCAAACATCCAGTGAACTTACAATAGTAATATTGTTCCCCAACACTGTCCAGCACCTTCCCCGACGCAAGCACCCGGAGAAGTTAGAATAGTAATTTTGCCCCCCATCACTGACCCGCACTTTCCCTGTGGTAAGCACCCTGCGTAGTCAGAATAGTAATTTTGCCTCAGTCTACTGATCAACATCTGCCATAAGATATTTTATTCATTTTAAAAGTCTAAATATATATATTTTTTGGTTATAAAAATACTTTGGCGTAAACTTCCTGATGGATTTTTTCAGAGATTTAAATCACATTTGGTAGCTGCATGTCTGTCTTCAAAGTCTGTGAATGTATTAGAAAATTAAAATAAAATTTTTGGTTTGGTGATTTTGTTAAGCTTAAAATTAAATCTGATTACTGTTAAACAATCACTTACTTTTGACAGATGTTGAGTACTGTTTTGCTGCATCTGTATGTCCAAGATCTGTGAATCTAACAATTTAAAATTAATTTTAGGGTCTTGAAGTGTTTTCTATCTAAATGTGATTTGTTTAAAACATACGCTTACTACAGTCAATAGATGCCAGTGTTTGAAGTTAAAGCTCTCACAATTCTCCTCCCACTCGAGATGCGTGTGGTTACTGGGGAAGTCAGTGTATCACGGACCACAAAATGGTGGTCAGCTGATTTTATAAGTTTGTTAGGGGTTAACGAAAATTTAAAAGAAAATAGGTTTTAAAATCTGTTTTTCCGCATGATTCAGAACCCAACAGAATGTATATTTATTTTGTTGTGTGTAAAATGTTGGTTTTAATGTTCCATTTCAGAATGGCAGCCATTTTTAGTAGAGGACGGCTGGGCTGTTGTAGTGGAAATAGTGGAATAACACCAATTTATTAAGCTTTGTATGTATATGCTTGTATTGCCATTGAATGTGCACAGTTTTTTTTTAAATAAAATGTGATGTACATATAGGATTTTTTCTTTTTTTTAAACTTTTTTTCGCCCATAACATTTGTCTACGTTTAACATAGTTTAATTATTATGCGTTGTAATGGTATTCATTGTATTGGTATACGTTGTAATGGTATGCATTGTAATGGCGCTTTTTACGTATCCCAATAAATATGCGTTGTAATGGCTTACGTTGTAAATACATGCTGGTAGTTGCATTGTAAAATCTGTGTTGTAAAAGTTGGTGTTGTAATGTCATTCATTGTTCAAGAGCACGTAAACGATAACCAACAAAGCCTACTCCGCAGAAACACATTTTCATCCTTCCCAACAACTAATGTATTTTCCTCTCATCCCTCGCCTGATCCTAAACAATGTGGGCAATTTTTACAGACGCTGTTATAGTCATTTATGCCTCAGAATTATACAAACATTAAGTGCACTCTGAACATACGTGTCTGGCTGAAAGTCCCGTTGCTATACAAAGAACCCCACTGCCACTTGAAGTCAGACCAGCATTAGGTAAACACGCCCACTAAAATAATAATGAAAAGAAAAAGAAAAAAAAAAAACACTTTTAGGATCTTGCCTAGAACTTTCTGCAAATCCACTACAATCCAAATGGCCACAAACCATGACTCAACAACGATCAGATTTCTTAGTTTAGAAATTAAATCTAGATCTAAACATCCACTGCACCTGTGTCCAAAAAAGCAAAGCTTCCCTACCTTGCAAGATTGAGAGTTTCTGCTACAACATGAAGCGCTATTCAAGCTCTTTAACTTATTGAAACAGAATCCTAAAACAATGCAACTGTGTGAGCCAAGCCTTTCACTGCTTACACCAGTTCGAGGCTAGCCTCAGATGAGGAAATTGCGTTGAGCATGATACATGCCTTGATAGTTCCACTATAGAAAAGGTCCAGTGCTACCAACATGTGTTTATTTTTTTATGTTTGTTTAGTATTATACGTGTACTAACATACAGCAGGTAGAAACTTCAGCAGATACAGGTAGGAATATGACAATGTCAAGTGTACCCAGGCAGACCGTAACCAAAGGTACAAAAGGGGGGGCGGTCAGGGATGGGGTCAAGGACCAAGAATAGAGAGCCATGGCTCGTAACATAAGGGCGCATCCACGTGATGCAGTGTAAAAACTGTTCATCCTTTACACAACATTTAAATATACAATCAGAATGAAAATGGACAAACTGAATGTGTACCACGCACACATTCTAGAAAATGTCAATAAGTTTGAGAAAATGTAGCATAAGCACTGTAAAATAGTGCTCAGATTATAGAATTTGTAGAAAATATATGATGTGTTTCTAATATGTCTAAAAGTTGATTCTCGTATAAGTTTTGAATCATGCTAAACATTCTAAGATAGCTATGCATTTACTTAAAACTAAATCCGTCAAAAATAAATAATTCATAAGAATAGGTGTATGAAAGATATAGTATAAAACATTAGGATAACTCACAATTCTAATTATTTACATGTTGGTTTTTAAAGCTTGCAAAATATTTAATTCAGAAATTTCCGAAATTATGCCATTATTGCTAGAGGACTCCATTGCTGCGCCTATGGCCCTAGAAGAAGTTAGCAAGACCATTTCAGTGGGGGGAAGTGCAAACAGCTATCTTACGTTCCGTGACAGGAAAGACCAGTCATACATCCAGAAATCATGTATTCAAGAATATGCATAAATGATCATGGAACTTCATTATATTAGCACCTATGAAGAATGAGTACTTGTTTGGAAACCTTATTCTTGTCTTGAATACATAGAGTCGAGAAATGTCTCAAATGTTACTGTTAATTGGTTTACAAATGCCTACTAAATGTATGTAATATTGTTCAAGTGATTTAAGATACTAATGTACACACACTCTAGTATGACAAACATTTAGCGAGCTGTATCACCAGAATAATTTGTCAGAAGATGTTTTTAGAGTTGACACTAGTGACCCAAGTAGTGATTCCCCGTGGTTGACACAAGGCTCAGGATCGTGGACTTTCAACTCGCGCATTAACATGGTTATATATAGAAATACATGATGCGCTGTCTCTTTGGATCTTTCAGTCTAAACAAACAGAAATGTTTTGGTTAAAATGTGCAGAGGTTGAGAATACTCCGTGTTAAGATGGTGCCAATGCTGCCGGTAGACCTAAGCAGTTTTCGCGGTAGTCAGTCGTTGAGGTTGATGACCGATGGGATTTTAACTCCGATCACGCAGCACTCTATTACTATCGGCGTCTTCATTCTGTTGTGAAACGAGATCTTCTTGAGGTGAGCGGGTGTTGTTGAAGCCAGGGAGGTTCATTAGCATAGCTTTCGAATACGGGGATACGTAATACCTTTGAGAGAAAGAGCTAAGGTACGGTCAGAGCGGAGGGAAGAAGGTGTGTTGGTGCAACTGAGGTGGATCTACATTTGTTTTCAGAGACAGATGCGAGTAACATCGGGTGGAAATGAGGAAGTAGCACTAAATACACATTGCAAGGTGAGTCACACCTAAATTAAAGCGTACGATCGTTCTAACTCAATGTGATTTCAGTGTTCTAATGTGGATTGTTTTGTCTGGTTTCTTTTCGGATTGCAGACAGAATACTCATAAAGATTAGTTTTTTAGGACTTGTATCCAGTAAGTGCTTGGAGCTTGATTAAGACTTGAATTATGTGGGTTATAAGGTTTCTTTTATATCACTTACTCAGGATTGAGGTACTTGTGGCTTGGGCACTTTGTATTGACTTTGCATGCGCATGAATTGCCATTGAAATGTATGGACATAGTAAAGATCACGCTATGCGTTGGTTTCTCACCAATTAATCACTCGGATGACTATAGTAACTGTGAGTACTGACATATCACAAATACAACACTAATTTTCCCATGTAACTGACGCACATTGCTGGACACAGTAGGAACAGTACAATTGATCCCTGTACTTTGTCCTTTTGTATTTTTCCAGATTGGCCCCTGAGGAAGGGACTTGCGTCCCGAAATGCATTGGGCATAAGAAACGATATTGTATGTCATGTCAATGCATGAAGATGGATAAGATGGCTATGCATACAGATGTATCACAGTATTTTTATATGTGGATGTAAACATACAGTATTGAGATACTAAAAAATATATGAGAAAAAGTGTAAATATAAACTAAAGTAAAAAATGTAAAGTGTTGATTGTATATTTTTGGAATAGTGCACACTGGTTTCATGTTTAGTAACTTGATTGGATGAAATATTGGTTTGAGGTGCATGTTGGACAGCATGCATTCCAGTGTAGCACACTAATACAGATTGAGTAGCAATTAGGTTAATAGATTACAAGGGAGTGCATTACACATACTCATTAAAGGAAAGGCCTCAGGCCCAGATGGGGTTCCATGGGAGACCTTTAAACATAACCTAGAACTCTGGGCCCCTTTGATCACAAATGTTTTTACGGCCTTAATAATTGGGGGGCCAATGGAGTCTTGGAGACCGTCAGTTACAGTACCCATATATAAGAAAGGTGACAAAAATGCCCCCTCAAATTACAGCCTATCTCGTTGCTCGATTCGTCTGGGAAACTTTTTGGTAGGGTTATTTTGGGGAAATTGAAAGCCTGGGTGGAAGTAAAAATCTTTTTTCAAAGAAGTGCAATAAGGGTTTTTGCCCACACCAAGCAAGCATTAAATCTTTCCCTGATCTTGGATAAATATGTGAAGGCCAGGAGAAGTGCCATACATGTGGCTTTCATGGACCTCTGCTGTGCCTATGACTTATTGGACAGAGAGAAACTGTGACATTTTGGGCCATGCAGACGTTGACCCTGCTTTACTAAATGTTTTGATAGGTCTCCATCAAGATATCAACATTAGAGTGCATTATTCCCAGCTCGAAGATCAGACACCCCTATTCAAGTCACCCGTGGGGTGAGACAGGGCTGCATCTTGGCCCCTTTTCTATTTCTATTTTATATTAACGCTCTTGATTCCTTTTTAAGTACTCCTAACGTCCCCAAAATTGGTTCGCATCTTGTCCCTGTACTACTGTACGTGGACGACGCTGTGCTTCTAGCTCGTACTGCAAATGGATTGCAAGCACTTTTAAATAGGTTTTTAATTTTTATACAGGGGCTGAAGCTTAAGGTCAATAATAATAAATCTTACATTTTAACTTGTGGTCCAAAGAACACCCGCTGCAAAAAGTTTTTTTATTGGAGAAACGCCCATAATGAAATCTATGAACTTCAGTTACTTGGGTATCTTATTTAATGCCAATTTGAGCTGGGATCGATTAATTACTCGGAGGTCCCAATCGATGGTGGTGGTGTGTGAAACTCTTCAGGTTCGCGAAGAACTTGGGACATAAGCCCCCTAAAGAATTGACCATGCTATATAAAAAAAAAAAATGCCTCTGTGTGCACATATGGAGCTGGGGTGTGGGGGCACAAGTCTGTAAATTCCCTTCAGGCAGTAGAGAATAGTTTTTTTTTTTTTTAAGGACTTCCCAGATCCATATCGAGTTTCATTTCCCATCATGAATTGGGGTTAGGTTTTTTAGAAGACATGGAGGGCTTGGTGCCCATTCAGTTATGGGTTAAAAATCTGGTCCACACCGGAGCCAAGTTTCACACGCAGAATTGTGGATGATTGTCTGTAACAAAGTAACCTGCTAGCCATTCCTTGGATTAATTATGTAAAAAGTACTCTTCGAGACCTAGGATTGAGCAGTCTCTTTGAGACTACAGATAAGATTAGCTCACATACTAAGGTCCTGGCTAAGGAAATGTAATTTGCCTATAAAGAAAAGTTGAGATTTATGAAAGCTCTTGAAATGGTCACAGTGCATTTGTATATTCCACTCTACTTGTAATGGCATGGAGCCCTACTTAACGTGGATAAAGGCACCAGAACACAGGTTTTATTTAACACGGCTTAGAATCAATACGATTCATTTCTTTAGGGACTTTTCCTGTTACTGGGTCCTGGTTTGCTCTATTATCATGTTGTCTGTGTGATAGAGTTTCTAGCCAGTCAACCAAGCACTTTATGCTATTTTGCTTTTAGAACTTGGTTTTTGCACCCCATCTTAAGTGGAAAACACACACCAAGAGAGTCTATTGGTTTTACAACGCTTTGAGTCTCCAACAATTTATGATGCAGTTTCTAATTTTATCATTCAGGTGCTGCATTTAAGGAAAAGATATGCTGCATGATTTATCTGTGGTGCTTGTATGAACAGTGAGCGACGGAGCTTCCCAACTTTGGCTTGTTCGCTTGGGCTCAGGGATGGGGTCCTGGGCCCCCGTGGCTCTTCACATGGGGGTGCGACAGCACTCCACGACTTCCTCTCCATTGCCAGGGCCCAGGAATGGGGTCATGGGCTCCCGTCAGCTTCACAGGGAGCGTGACTGCACTCCCCGGCTTGGATTCAAGGTTGGGGTACAGGAATGGGGCATGGGCCCTTGGGCTGTTGCGCTCCCTGACTCCCTTCTTCTGAGGGTGGCCCCCGGGACCTGACCCACCCCAAGGGCATATCGGCAGAGGTCAAAGATCACCTGCCTTCACAGGGGCAGACAACAGCCCCCCGTTAGGCTGGTGTAGACAATCTTGGTCTCTTTTTGCTCTTGGTGACCAGCCCTAGCCACCTGGCGCACTTTCTTTCGGCCTCCAAGAGGATGTTCTTGGCAGGGAGCAGGTTTCACTGTCTCTCTCTGCACCAGTCTTTCACTGGGTTTCCTCTTCTGGGCTTCTCTCGCTGCACAGAAATCCAGGTGTTCCCTCACTGGTCTTGCAGTCATGAAGAGTCCAGAGTCCTGGGGACAGTAATGGGGTTCCTCCTTCCATCTGTCCATGGCGTCACCCTCCAGTCCCAGTGTTCCTCAACAAAAGCACATCCAAGAGAGAGCTCTCCCTCCTGTGCAAGACCTTTTAAGGGAGGACATCACGGCCAGGGTCTGAAACAGTCCAGGTGCCTGGAACTGAGTGTCAGCTGGCTAATTGATGCCGAGCAACTTTGCCCATCTCTCACTCCTGGAGAGTGGACCTGAGCCCTGGGAAGGCTTGCTTTGAAGGGCTAGGCCTCTGATGCTACAGCTTGGGGAGGAAAGTAAGTGATCCAGCCTGGCAGAGTCACACAAAGGCAGGGCTCGGTTCTGAGCGGAGTCAGAGGAATATGACATTTCTGGATGACCCATAAGCGGTACAAAGATGCTTTTGGATATAGCAGGTTTGAGGTTTTCACATAGTTTAAAGTGTACTTTCACACATGTCTGGAGTTTGTATGCCAAAGGGAACTGAAGCTGCGTCTTAAGGCAGCCTTTCCCGTAGGAATATAATGGAGTGTTACTATCTTTCAGACAGTAAAACACACCGACTTCCCTACATGTGTACCCCCCATTATAAAGCCTGTTCAAAGTCACCACCCAACTCTGCATAGTACCTTCTGGGCCAGGCTACCTTTGCCCAGCTCCTGGGCTGCGCATTTTAGGAGTCTCCCACGCACAACCCTCACAAACATGTGCACGTGTCCCCATGTAACCAGCCCAGTGCCCCTTACCTTGGCTGAGTCGCAGTAGCCTTATCTCACAAAGCAGGCATGGGCAGTAAACACACACAGTCCATTTTGCCATGAGTTTGCCATGGGTGAATCCCAGGTTATGAGGGTCTCCCACAGTAAAGGTTAAAAAATCAAGTGATCACAAAGAAAAAAATCCAGGTGGCTCAGATGGTCAGAACCACCTTCTCACACATGCCGAACAAATAGTTAAACCTAAGCGTAACGTTAATTTTGATCATTTCAATTCTTTGAGAGTGAGAGGTTGAGCCCTGACCATTTTTGGAAGTCTACCTTCATCCTTTCAACCAGGGGGTGAGATATCGTCATGTAGCATATTCACAGGGCCCGGGTTGATAGGATGCCCAAATAATTGTGCCCACAGGTCAGCCTCCAAAAAAGGCAGTGAGGCCAGGGAATTTTCCGTTGTGGAGGGCGTCAAAGGCATGGTGTCCAGTTGATCTTGTAGCCCAAGGTTGCAAAAGCCTTTTTATGCTCCACCAAGACTTTCAGAGAAGTGGAAGGGAGACATTCACACACCTTCCTCAGCACAGAAAAAAAGCTTTGACTTCCCCAGCTGGGATATATACTCCTTTAATGTATTCATCTTGGTGTACCACAATCACCAGCGGCTTCAGCGCTGGAAGGAAAATCAGGGGTCCCTGTCTGGTACCACAATTAATTCAAAAGGGAGAGGCATGCCCCCCGCAGTTGATTGAAGGTGTAGGATGGTGGTAAATCTCCCACAACCAGTGTGGGGAAGTCTGTCTATCTGCTCATGGTCCAAAACAGATGACACCATTCCACGCGGCAGGAACGCTTTCTCAGCATCCAAGAAAATTAAGACTTTATCCTTCAGATCTGCTCTAACTTGCTATAGGATGTGAGAGCGATCAAAAGTGGTTGATGGAAGAGAGGCCTGCAAAAAATCCCTCCTGCTGTGGTTGAATCAACCTAGGGAGCAGGCGGGTCACCAGCACCTTGGCCAGGATTTTAAAATCCCCATTTATTAGAGAAAGAGGTTTGTAAGTTGCGCAAGCCAGTGGATCTTTACCCGATTTGGGTAGGACAGATATGCGGGCTCCAGCAGAGGTGGCTGGCATCGAGCGCTTTTTGAAAGAACAACACTAGCAGTGGAGCAACAGGCAGTTTTGTAAATTTATAAAATGAATTGGGGAACCCATCAGCCCCCGGGCCATGCTGTCTATTGCCGATACAACTTAGTCTGCCAAAATGCCTCCTTCTAACAATCCTGCCTTCTCATACAAATGGGGTAGGCATAAATCTGCAAGAAAAGCCTCTTCAGCACTGTTCGCTTGATGAATATCAGTGGTGTAAAGTGATTCATAGTATTTTTGGAACTCCACGACCATCTCAGTTGTGTGTGTGAATAACATCCAATTTCTGGCCCGTATCGCTGGATGGAATGACTCAGTTTGTCACAGTTGAAAGGCCAGTAGTCATCCTGCTTAGTCACCCCATTTTTAGTGGCATTGATGGAGAAGGAAAGTGATTTCGCCACCTTCTTAGTGTTAGGTTAATTGAGGTAGAGTTTAGCTTTCAACATCACTCAGAGTAGCCAGTGTCAGGGACCTAGAATATGCCTCAGTGCAGTTGTGACCTTGCACTCAAAGTGTGCCTTGGATTCGGCGCATTGCTTCTTCACAATTGCTGCATCACACATTAGAAGGCCCTGCAGGTAGGCTTTATCCATCCCCCATAGGATTTCAGGAGCGGTTGCCGACTCTGCATTGTCCACTAGCAACGTGTGGAGGTGGGAGCGTAATAGTACCAGATCCTGGATATTTTTTAAATTAGAGGTATTCATATGCCATGGACTCCTGTGCGATAATGACAAAACAATCTCTAAACAGAGGCGGTTGTGATCTGAAATGCCACACTGTACTATGGAGGTCTGTACCAGGTTCTGGGCCAACGTGGGGGTTATTAGGAAATCTATACTAGTATGCACATCGTGCAGGTGAGATGTCAGAGTGAAGGAGGACCCAAGAATTGATCAGGACCAAGTCATCAATTAAGTCCAGCAGGAGGTGTCTATATTTGGAATGATAGACGTCAAGGGGGGCCTGATCTGTCAAGGACTGGGTCTATCATCACATCCCAGTCTCTTTCGATCAGAACCCATGTTTTTGGCAGGGATGTAAGGAGCCTGGAAATTGATGCAAGAAAGTTTGTCTTGCATCTGGTGGGAGCATGGATCAAGTTAACTGCTAGAAAGACATTTCTAATTTTGAGTTTTACAAATACATATCAGTCCTCTGGGTCTGTGCAGGTCTGCATGACTTTATAAGGCAGCATTTTATGGAGGCGTATTGCCACTCCTCTCTTCCTAATCAGTCCCTGTGATGTATCCATTAGTTAAAGAGGGGTTCCCAATGGTATGTATGACCCGGCTTACCCAGTCTCTTTGTAGTTTATCACATTTGGTCTGTGTCAGATGTGTCTCATGTAGGAGTGCAATGTCTGGGCACAGGAAAGCGAGCGTTTTCCTCCACGTAATTTAATAAGTAAGGCCATAAGCATAGGGAGGTATAATGTGGCAATGATTTCCGGAACAGACTGCATGAGCAGCTTATTATGTTCCTTGTTGGTCTCTCAATCAAGAACCATCTACATACCAGGTTAGATCAGCCATTTCAAGTGGAACGTCTTTAATATCTGGTCTTGGCTTAGAACACACTTCTATACAATTGTGCTCTGAATCATCATTAATCATTGCCTCCACTGCTGTCTGAAACGTATACCAGTGTTGCAGGGCTCCGAGAACTGCACCTCTTGTCAGTCGCTAAAATGATCTGCTCATATTTTGTGAGGGATCTGTGTTTCTTCCTCATTCAGTTGAAATTTTCATGGCACACCATAAATCTGCACCAGACAGAGTGCATGTCCAAATGACAATCCCTTCGATTTTTTTAATTGCAATGCAAACGACTTACAGACTTCAGGCAACTAGGAACAGCTATTACCACTGGATTCAATGTAGCAGAGACATTAGCAACAGGTCTCATTATTCCTCCATATTTTGGGCAACGCTAACATCCTCTCTTCTTGTGACAATAAAGAGAATTCTTTATCATAATCAGGCATTCAAGGGGAAGGTGCTCTACATAACTTTTCTCTTGATTCTCAGAAGGCCTTCTTGCATTGGTCATCAAATTGCACTGGATCCTTGATATCACCGAGAGTGACCCCCTTATTAAAGGCTTCACAAGACAATGAAAAGTTTGGAATTCACTAACAAGTGTAGCCAACGATGACTGCTGCGTTGCCTGTGTTGGGCTATATATTCTTTTAAACTGACTCGTTGCTCGGCCTTATTAAAACTGTTTTACTAACTTGATGCTGCTATACAATTTTTAAAAAAACGTATTGAATCTGAATTTGCTGTATCGCCATTATTTACCTCGCATTTGCAAGGAGCCCCTCTGTCTCCCTTCCGGTTCCAGGCTCCTGGCCCGTAAATTCCGCATCTTACTGGGAACCAATCATTGCAGGAGGGGGAGGAGCTAACACCGCACTTGGTCATTAAATGACTGCCCTAGCGTGGGAGCACTCGTCTTAGGTATGATTGCTGCATTGTCTGTGTTGGGCTATATATTTTAAACTGACTCGCTGCTCGGCCTCTTTAAAACTGTTTTACTATCTTGATGCTGCTTTACAATTTAAAAAAAACTTATTGAATCTGAATTTGCTGTATCGCTATTATTTACCTCGCATTTGCACGGAGCCCCTCAGTCTCCCTTCCGGTTCCAGGCTCCTGGCCCAGACATTCTGCATCTTACTGGGAACCAATCATTGCGGGAGGGGGGGGGAGGAGCTAACACCGCACTTGGCCATTAAATGACGGCCCTAGCGCAGGAGCGCAGCGGGCGCGCCGACAGCGCACCAAAGGTAAGCCCATCTGCGCCCGGCCGGGGCCAGACACCATGCCCAAATTTTGTGCTACTCCCCAATGGAGCTGAAATCTTTGCAAGTCAGCAAACTTACGATTGATACTGCTACTTGTGTTAAACTTGACAACGAAGGTATCTTGAAGCATAGAGAGTCTTTCCCCGAAGTCAATTTTGAGCCTCCCTGCCGGGATCACCACATCAGGCAAAAGAATTATACAAATCCTGACCCCTCAATCCTCCAGTGTCATGAGCGAACGGAACTCACAGACACATATTCAAACACTTGTTCTTTGGTCAAACACCAATTAGAAATTTTTCAGCTTTTGGATTCAGACAAAACGGATATACTCCTCCTTACCGAAACCTGGCTCACCGAAGAGTCTACTCCTGATATATTAGCAGCGGTACCTAACAGTTATTACATCATTCAGGCTAATAGGACCATGGGGAAAGTAGGGGGAGGGTTAGCAGCCATAGTTCATCAGAAATTACAGATCACATCGCTAGCTGTTGCAGGCTTACCATCAGTCGACTGCTTAATTTTGAAACTCAATTCTCCTCATTCCCCCCTCATCTGTGCACTGATCTGTAGACCCCCTTATATGCCATTATTCCCCCAGCTATTGGGTGAAAAGATCTCCCATCTAGCCATCAACTACTCGTAAATCCTTATAACTGGAGACTTTAATTATTGGGCCAACGATATTATGGGAGGTACTAGTTCTGCCAAACTGACTGATCTACTCTCTGGGCTGAATTGCACCCAGCATGTGACTGCTCCGACTCACGTTGAAGGTCATACTCTTGACCAAGTTTGGACATCTAACCCGACGGTCTCTAATTTAATGATCTCTACATGCACCTGGTCGGATCACTACTTTATTACATTTGCCCTCTCCAATGTTCACTTAACCAAGCTACATTTGAAGGCGAGCCACATGACAAGAAACTGGAGACAGGCCAACATAGGAGACTTCTGTACTCTGCTGGCTACCACAGCTCAATCAGAGCAGCAGTTAATTAACAACCAAGCAGAAAGAATCAAATTTGGCTTGAATCCGCCAGTGACAGCTTTGCTCCCATTAAGAAAGTCAAGATAGTTAGACCTCATGATGCTCAACGCTGGTTCTTTGAAGACCTAAAACTTAAGAAACTTGCCCTATGTCAAGCAGAATGTAACTGGAGACGAAATTACTCATAAAAAAAAGATCCATTCCTAATCCAACTTAAAAAATATAAAAACGCCATTTTACAAACGAAGACTGCCTATTTTTCTAACAAGATATTAAGCTCTGCTAATAAATCCAAGGAAATCTTTGCTATTGTGGCCGACCTATCCAAGCCAGACAGTCACAGCAAAACCTGCCCCCACTCGAGCCCTATATGACTCCCTCAATACCCATTTTATTTTTAAAAATGCCATTATTAAGTCTAGCATACCCACTAATACCTCTCGTATAGCCCCACCATCTACATGCAGGAACCCTCAACTGCTAGAACAGGCCCCTCTTAGTTCCAGGGAAGCCTTTTTCAGCCTTCTAAGGAAGGTTGGATCCGGCTCCCCTGACTGTTGCCCTCCGCACATATTAAGGGAAGTTTTTTCACTTGCCCGGATCCTCCTCTCGCGCTCCCAATAACTCCCTCAAGCAGGGTATTGTTTCAAATGTATTTAAAGAAGCGGAAATTGCCCCAATCTTAAATAAAATAGGGTCAGACCCCCCCTAGCCCTTACAAACTATCGCCCTAGCTTTCTTCTCCCCTATTTAGCTACGGTTCTGGAAGCACATGTGGCTAGTTGCCTCAGCTCCTATATCGAACTCTCCTACTATCTTGACCCTCACCAGGTGGGCTTCTGAACGGCTCATTCCACAGAGACCGTCATCCTCACGGTTGTGGACGAACTTAGAAGGGGGGCTTATAAGGGCATTACCCAGGCCCTGGTCTCCTTGATCTTTCGGCAGCCTTTGACACAGTTGACCATGACCTTCTGGCCGATCGTGTCAGTAATGCCGGGATCCAGGGCCTGGCTCTTAAGTGGCTCTTATCCTTTCTTAGCAACCGCACTCCAGCTGTCCGCCTTGCTCACTTCTCCCCCAAAGTCAAATTAGCCTGCGGGGTGCCACAGGACTCTTCTCTTTCACCGCTCCTTTTTAATCTGTATTTACTGCCCCTGATCCGCTCCCTCGGAGAAAGGAAGGTTGGCACCTTCAACTATGCAGACGACCTTCAACTGATATTTGACATCGATCAATCGGCATCTTCGGTTTTCTATTTCCAATCCACCATGCGATTTATAAGTGAGTAGATGAACAGTAACCATCTGAAATTGAACCCGGATAAAACGGAGCTGATCCTAATCGGCGGCAAGCTAATCCCTGGAACTCCAACTTCTCGGCAACCTAACTGGGAAACCCCCCACTCCCAGCATGTTCAATCAAAAGTCTGGGCATTATCAGCAGCAGTGATCTGTCGATGAAAGCCCAGATTGGGACAGTGGTTTCCTCTGGTTTCTTTCAGCTATGAAGGATCAGGAAGATCAGTAGATTCCTTACCACAGAAGCCCTGACCCAAGTTGTCCTGGCCTTAGTCATCTCCCGCATCGATTATGCCAATTCACTCTATGCTGGTATTCTGGCATATCAACTAAAACGTTTGCAGCTGGTGCAAAATCAGGTGGCCAGATTAATTTACCATCAGCCCAAATGGCACCATGTTATGCCTTTAATGGAAAGATTACACTGGCTCCCAGTAGTCAAACGTTGCACATTTAAGTTGGGGTGCATCATCTTTAAAGCTCTCTATGGCAACAGCCCGGCATTTATATCCTCTCGGATTCAGCACTATGTTCCTTCTCGGGATCTCAGGTCCCCTCATCTGAATCTTCTGGTCATCCTGTCTTTTAAACGTAAGAAACATGGGGGACTAAGATTTGCGGTCTTGGCCCCTCAATTCTGGAATTCTCTCCCTCTGGAGATTAGATCACTGACCTCCTACGCTCAGTTTTGGAAACATTTAAAGACTTGGCTCTTCCGCCAGGCATATGACTAAACCTCTCAAGCGGCAGTACCCCTGGACTCACAGCGCCTTGAGACCCTCATGGGTGAGAAGCGCGCTTACAATTCCCTGATTGATTGGACTCCAGCGCCATTTAACCGTTTGGTGTACGTGCGCTTTACAAGCTCATTTAACATAACAGCTAACGATTCTCAGGAACATAGTCGCCTCCCTCTCGGTGGTTGGAGGATTAATCTTTTTCCTTGATCTCTTTTTCAAAGAGATAGGATTCTCTTTCATTTATCTTGTCCCTCTCCTCTTGAAACATGAGCGCTCCAGAGAGGGCTCTCCAGTCTCTTCCTTCTCTTCTCTGCAACCCCATCATTCAATCTAATGACCAAGATAAATCACCTTTTTTACAGTACTGCTTTTTGTGGGTGAGATTGTGACCATTTTCAGCAAGATGATTCAGAGGTGCAATCGTATCTAGTGGAGTTGTGCTTCATCCTGGTACTACAAGCAGGTTATCAATGTACTGACCCAAGATTAATTACATGGTAGCTGAAAATTTTCCATGTCTTTCTTTAAGATTGTACTAAAAATTGAGAGATTTGCAGTATACATCTGTGGAATTGGACACCAAATGAGAACTATTTTGGAACTGAAATGCGAAAGAATATGGACTATCCTCCTGCAGAGGATTGGGAAAAATGCTTGCCACAATTCAATGACTGTATACCCTTCTGCATCTGCAGGAATCTGGAATAATATTACAGCAGGAGTTGGTATCACTGCACAACATGCAATCACAATTTTTATAACTTTTTGAAGATCCTGCACTATCAACCACTTACTACTCATCTTTTGATGCCCATCACAGGAGAATAGCAAGAACTACCAAGCGCCTCTTGTAAAATTCTGTGTTCAATCATTTTTCTATGATGTGCTTCATTACCTCATCTGCTTATTTTGAGAGTTTATACTGCCTAATTAAAGAAGACAGCATTTGGTTTGGCCTGCATTGACTGGCTTTGCACTTCACTCCTGTAAAGCCCCATACCTCTTCTTTGACAGTAAGTTTATAATACAAATCACAAAATTTGACAATTTAGTGGTTTCCAGTACTTACAAAAGATGACCTGCCTCTGAATTTTACACACTGAAGCGCCATTTTGAGTTTCAATTAAAACACCATCTGGTGTGCCATAAGTCACACAGTTAATTTTGCTAAGTAAGTCCCTGCTATGCAAATTAAAAGAACTCAAATCACATACTATGAACTGGTGGCTGTTCTTCACTGACCTGGATTTAACTGGGACATCTGCCATAACCTGATTAATATTGTGTTGTAAGAAAACAGGCTTTTTGAAGCCTTCCCCCCCCCACTTTTTGTTCCCATTTGGATTACTAGCTGCTGCTTTTCGACTCTGAACCAGGCCCCAGTGCTATCTCCCTATATCAGATACGTGTGAATTGGTAACCCCATTAGGCAAGGACCTTAGCCCCTTTATAAGTTCCTGGTAAGTGGTACCAGTGGTACCTACGGCATGGTAGTTAAAGGGGTGACCAGGGCCTGAAGGACTGATTGGGACACCCTGAGTGACGCAAGTAAACAGATGGCAGCAGTCCTTCCATTGTAGAGTGAATGAGCAGTGCAAACTGCTCAAACTCAACTTTGCTCGCCCCAAGAGTGGCAAGGAGTAAAGTACAATCTCTAATATATGCCAGTGCCCCCTAAGGTTGGCCTCCTGAGCCCAGGAGGCAGGGTGCATAGGATAACATGGGTTGGCACTTGCAGGCCCCCCTGCAGCCCGCAGCTAAAGTATGCTACCGGAACCAAAGGATGACTAGCCATCAGGCCCACCAAGGGATTGCCCAAAAGTAAATGGTCTAGTGCATTGTGGGAAATGCACTTCCACAAACATTTTTAGCCGGCTACAGTTTTTCCCTGGACTCCAGGTCGGAGTAACCCAAGGCGGAGTTTGCTGCTGCCAAGGCTTGCTGGTGGCCAGTCCAGCTACCACTACCTTTGTTCAACTCTGTGCCTCAAGGGAACCCTGCAGCACCTTCAACCCAATGCCTCACTGGCCCAGTTGCCAAGTTTTTGCATCTGTTCCCTCACCTGCACCGTCTAAACGGTAAAACCAGCAAACCCGCAGCTCCCACTTCTGCACCAGGGACAGCTAGGACAACTCTGCACCTGGGCCCTACGAGCCAGGTAAAATTCAACTGACTGTGGTGGCCTGGTCCTGGGACTTGCCTCACCTCACCCCCCCTGTGGCTTCTACTAAACTCGATCTGCAAGTGACCGATAGTCACTAGTGGTTTTACCCTATTGACTGCAACATTGATGTTTTGCAATAGTCAAATGCACAGATTTATTTTTGCTTTAAAAATGTATAACTCTGATTATACTCATCCAATTGTCTTTGTTTTGGGGTCTAAATTGATATAAAAAATCTGCTTTATTTTTATAAACTGGTGTCTGATTTCTTTTGAGTCGTGTCCATTAATTATCGTGCATGTTGGTACTCTGAAATGTTTAACACGTGTTCCTCTAGTAAAGCCGGACTTCTCGGTGCCACGCTACCAGGACTGAGCTAGGTATTTATTAGTGTGAATCCAAAGGAGCTATTTGGGGTATTGTGAGAGTATTGCATAGTGAAGCCTAAACAGCCTCACTACATAATACTCCACGTTCCTACATTTGTTTATTGCTAATGCCTACAACTTAAACCTCTTTTCCCAAGAGGGACAGGTTTGGGACCTTCATAGAACGAACCACAGAGCAGGTAGCACCAATATCAATCAGGAATGATGCGGGAGGCCATTCACCTCACAATCTACATGTGAGCCACTCTGGCCTACCTCTAGGCCTGCACCAAGCCTGCATTCCTCTTGCCCAGTCGTTGTGAATTTAAGGAAAATCATTGCTCAGAATCAAGGGGTTTTGTTGATATCCTGGACTGTATTGTGTCCCATTGCTCATGTTTTGCTGCATCACTGGAACTGCGGGAATAATCATATGTAAATGCACTTGATTTTTCACATTCTGCATTGGAGTCTGTTACGCTAGGGCAACAAACTTGATCGGATTCATGTTTCACTGCATATGGGGAACAAAATCATTCTGGACTCGACGTGGATTCTGTCTACATTTGCACTGCATGCACCTTCTGCTTCTCTGATCAGAAATCTCATTTCATGTACATTGTATGACATTGTCTAAATCAATCCTTCCCATGCAACTTTTTCCAAACAATCTTTAAGAGTCAAATGTTAATCTCCCTTATTTTAGGAAGTACTTAGATACAGGAGAGGCAGAAACAAACAGCAGTAGACACCATAGTATTTCTACTAGTACCAGGCACTGCCACCATATTCTCAGGTGGAGCACTTGTACTGGCTACTGCAAGAGAGGTCAGTTCCTGTGTACTCTTACTCGCTTCACCCGATGCACCCATATCAGGTACAAGCTGTGGAAACCACTTTTCTCTGTGTGTATGGAGGTCTTGAATTCCAAAGATCATTAAAAAAAAAAAAGATTATCTTCCTCATCTGAATTTCTTTCCGTATCTTGTTTCTCCAAGTCTCCCTCATCAGTTTTTATTTTTATCCGTTGTTTTATTAACTATTGCAGGAAAAACTCACTCCTATCATATCCTCCCTCCAAAGTCTTGCCTGATTGAATAAATTAGCTCTTAAAATGCTTCTTCATATTCTTTCTCTTTCTCCATAGCCATTCAATCCCATTAATTCAATGCTTTAAATTGTATAGGTCTAGATAGTTTGTCTCAGAAAATCTAACTTCCTAAATATAAAGGAACCCTTTAAAGGAAACTGCAAATCCTTATCAGAGGTATATTCATGTCAGTCTTAAATCTATGTACACGTATGGAGCCCAACACTCATCAACATTTTGTATGCAGGTGAGCCTTCTGGAGGAATCTTCTGGACCTCCGTAGCAAGTATGCGAGGAGCTTTGCTTTTTCAAACCAGCACCCATTATCCTCACTCAAAATAATCCAAAAACCAGACAAAACAAGTAAACAACCAATCCCAGTGCAGTCAAACAATCACAGCGAGACTTCAATAGCAACCAACCCATGACATCATTACTGTGGTGATGTCCCACCAATCCCAGCGCAACTCTTCAGCTGTCTAATCGCAGCACAGCTTTACTAAAAAATAAAAATAATATCTCGAAATCTTAAATTACAATAAATCCAATTACTTTATTCAACAAATAGAAAAAACTTTTGACTCAAATCACAAGTAAGACAAGTACATAAAAATCAATGATCAACCCACCAATTGAGCATTAATCCACAGCACATAACCAAAATTTCACATGCAACATAACAATCCGTCACTCAACGAACTCCACTCAACTACAAAACCCACAATGCATCAGTAGCCGATTCTGAAAAAGATTAATTCCACCCTGCTAATACTCACAGTCCTTTTGCTCAGAACAGCAACTGCAGGGTCAGGAACTCCGCAAATGATTCAAGAGTGGAGGTGGGAATACAGACAGAATAGTAATCTAGAGATAGGACAAAAATTAGTCCTTAAGGGCACACCCTTACCTCTTAAACCATTCCCTGCTACCAAGATTTTGTGGGGGCAGGCGAGATCCCTCAGAATTCTTACACCTCAAATTAAGCCTCAACTGCATGACCGCAAGTGGATGGATCAGTGACAGAGTAAAACCTCAATTTCATGAGGCAACATGCCCCTTGAAATTATAAAGAACAAAATCGTTGCCATGAAAGCTCTTGGTAGGGGCAATATAATGGGATAGCCAAAATCAAGAATATTTTAAGTCCCAAATGAGCAGTAAAAGTAGTATGAAATCGGAGAGCATCCATAGCAGCATTGTCGTATGGCTTGTACCTCCCTCGGTAAAACTGTGCGTTTGTCAGACAACATAAACGTCAGTATTGTGTCAGAGCTATTCCATGCTCACCCTCAGGATATGGTGGCCTATGTCCCTGCTAGCCACAGCACAGCACCTGTACCCCTAACTTTGCTGTGCAACAAACGTGTGTGCAACCTTAGAACATGACAAACCTGATCTCACAAGAAAATCGTGGTAACAGATCAGGAACATTTTCGTTTGGACTCTCATTGACCCAACGACGTACACAAGAAATACTTAGCAAGGCTTTTCAATATTTATTGAAGCATTGTGACTCTTGCATACCATGCATGCTCTGCGATAATTAGTAGAATGAAACAGATTAGCGCAATTAGCATCACAATAACAGTGAAAAGGATGAATACTAAGACAGTGATTATATGCAGGCATATAAGTACGGTGTATAGTTGTACTCCTACCTAATGCTCCCTAACCTAGTTTTGCCTAGCGTGGGTGATCTGCCAAATCCCTGCCAGGGTGGACTAACTCCCAGTTACCTGTGGGTAAGTGTCATCAGGCTGCCCGTCTTGGTGTATAGCTGGACATACCTTGTGTTGGTACGCAGGATTCAGCGGAGCTCGAATTCTGGCATGTAGTGACCCGGCAGTGTCAGCTGAGGGCTCCTTTGCCTAAACAAGTAAGTGGTTCAGTATATATAACAAGAGAACCCATGTGGCTATGTCGCAACCCCTGTAAGGCCGTAATTGTTTACTCTAGTTGGATTGCGTCGTTGCCTCCCGGACTATAACATAAATACCATTTGTGCACTGAGCTTTAGCCCTTGTACTGAATGTTCAAGGTATCATGATATTGTGCCTACAAAGTGGAAATTTAAGCAATGCACATTCAGAGAATGTTATTCTGCATGGTCACGCCACAAATGTATGTCAAAAGTCACTGTGTGTAAAAGAGAAGGCAACTTAAGAAACGTGACTATGTAAGTGGCAGCGTTTCTAACTGGGCCTAACCTGACCACGTGACAGCATAGGAAAGTCATCTGGCTCAACCCCAAATTTGAGGGCTGATATTGGAAATCTTCTTAGACAAATATTAAAACTGCAGATACATCATGGTGTGAGCAAAAGAACAAAATTCCAGCAAATCAGAACACAAGTTCATAAACGTCACAAATCCCTATCACTTAGCACTAGCCCACTGTATGATTATCAAATCATCCCCCTTCTATGCTAATGTCTTCTGGAGATGCCAGATAAAATAGTTACAAAAACAGTGAACTATTGTGAATGGATGCAATACAGTGTACAAGCAGAAGAGCCCGTGGAAGTTGCAATATCACCGAGTCCATGTTAAAAAGTCTTCTTTGAGAACAACATCAATAGTAAATAAACAAACATGACTCTGCTTGACTGTTTGCAACACCAATAATAAACAATAAATGTGACACTGAGCAACCGTTTTGAATAAGATGGCTTTGAGGTCTAATTGAAGCCTATTTTGCACAAGGAAGGAAAACCCACTTTAGCAGGTCACAACAAAATAGTTTCAAAGGCAACAGTATTATGTTTGTGTACACATGTAAATTCATTTTCTGCACATTGTTATTGACACAAAAATATAAAATGCACAAAAACTTCCACAATTGCATATGGGCTGGAGACAAAAGACTGAACGGTATATATAGTTGTAGTGACTAGACATTTAATAACCTCTTAAATGGGACGTTTTAGAAATAACAGATATTCAATTTTGCATAGGACTTAAGTGGTTCTACAATGAGGACACTAAGCAGGCTAATTGCAGATATGTAGTGGTCTTCAAGAATAGTATAGTGTCTAAAAATCTATTTAAAGATAAGATGGCTCTTTATGAATTTTATGTTTTAGATCTGGCTATAGACTTATTTAGCTGTCTGGAACACCTCATGTCAATTCTTTAAAAAAAAAAAAAAAAAATAGAATTACAGAGAAGGGCTTTGGACAAGCTCTACTTAGCCACTGGCTTTCATGTGTATTTCATGATTTGCTGTGGCTTAGATGAGATGTCCATCAAGGGCATTGCATTTGGTTTATGTTTAAATTGCCACTTGGTGTTTCCATGAGGTGTTGACTACAGATATGACATAACGTGTAGCCTGTAATTCAGAGCCAGTCAGTGTGTGTTCTATGATAGATTTACTTTTTCACTTTTTTTATTTTAGTGCCTGCAATTTAAATGCCTTTGCCTGTCTTTAAGACATGTTGCTATTTACTACTCACCCTCATTTTGCCTTTTGTTTTACTCTGCTGTATGATGAAACCTTGTTGAATTTACAACTTTTGTTCCCAAAGTAAAATGTGCAAGAACAAAAGCTGAAGTATTTACTATGCAATACTTTGCAGTGTATGCCTTTAAGTTCACCACTTAGAAAAGTAACATCTGCTAACTCAGTTTACTAAGACCCTTCGAGGGAATAGCATAAATCTAACAATGGAAGCATTGGTGGTAGGGCTTTTTATTGTTATGGAAAAGAACATACACATTTTCATTAATCATTTTTTCTTCTACATGACTTGATTATTTTCATAATATGAATTGTAAGCAAAATGTTTATATTAGGAACATCAAATACATAAAGCCTTCATACATGAGCAAAAAGGATGCTTTATTTATAACCACGTTTGTTCTTCTCCTTAAAATTAGAGACACTGGTGAGCAAGAAGTGTAGAGAAGGCATTAGTAGCGCAAACATTTCTATTACATAAATTTTTTATAATCATACCCAAACAAAACTAAGCGATCATCCCTAACCTACCTACCATACTTAACAAATCTAGCACAAAATAAACATATAGCACATACAGCACTATACAATGTCTATTTTACCGTATCATAACTGCCAATCTACATAATATAAAAAAGTTTCATAACCACCTACTATATCTACCCGTTTTACCTACTTGTCATACATAACATATCAATCATACTTACCCCATAAAACCTATCTCCACCTCTTCAGTATGTATATCGTAAACCTAACCTGAGGTGGCAGTTTTGTGAAAAAGTGTAAAATTAAGATTATGTTGAAACTGACAAAATTGAATAAGTCTTCAAAAACGTCCATATAAAACTTGTAAATAGTATTTTGCAGTGACTGCTTCCAAAACATTAAACTCTAATTACACTAAAACAGCCCACAGATGAATCCCATTTCTCATATCCTAGTTTGAGTTATAGTAAAAAAAAAGTTAAGATTCAGACATCTTGCAACCTGGCATAATCCTTTGAAATATATTAATGCCCTTTCAACCACCACTCATAACATTTTTACTAACATGAACACTCTTCGCAACTTGTTTGACGTTACTAGATTTATAGTACTGTACAAGGACAGGATTTCCACCATTAAACTGACCAAATGCGTACCACACCAAAATGTAATTTAAAAATACAACAAATTGCTTATGCCTTTAAAAGTCACTTCAGTTTAAAATGTATTGTTTGACTAATTAAAATCTTTACAATAAAAAAATTACTAAACAAAATTAATAAGCAAGGGCCCTATTTGTACAGAAACAAATATTAAATTAGTTAGCCTATTTTCCAACACAAAGATTAAAACTGACAACTAATTTAGCATAATGCCCATAAATGTAACTGTCAAGCTGACAGCTGAGATCGGCATCACACAGTGCACATCCCATGCCCTTCTTTAAAGGGAGACAGACCCATTCTCGATTACATCTGCTGAACCATATTTAGGACTTCTTCACAAAGTGGGGACAAATACAAACAATATACAGGGGCCACTCTGAACCCCTTTTAGATTTTTTTTAACAAACAACTTATTGTCCCGACTATTACATCAGGCCAATCACCTCGAAAAGCATATACAGGAAGTAATGAAAAGCAAAAGCGCATAAGCTTATGTCTGATTTCTTTAGATAATGATTGCATCAGATAAATGGCAACAAGAGTATTTCATGTGCATAAATCCTACATCTTAAGATTTTTCAAATTTGGATAAATAATTTAAACTGGAAAGCACTCATCTGTGGTTTTGCTAACATCTTAATACTAAATGGGAAATGGACGACTCACAAATTACCAAAAGGACAAAATACATCAGAAACCTACCACAGATTGTTTGGGTAACCGGGCCTCTGAAATTCCAGCCATACTAAATGTCTTATGGTCCTTATGTTACTAATCATAATATGCAACATTAAACTAACTGCACATACCAAAAAAACACAATTGTAACAATGGTTAAAATGACGTTTTAGTTGGGTATGTTAATAGGATATTTGCTTAATTAAATAAAATCCTAGAAATACACTGAAAAAACAAAAGGTTAAAGCAACCTAGTTAGATGCTGAAATGAGCTAAAGACTAACATTTAAAAAACAACCAAAAAAATGAAATTTGCCAATTATAGTTCAGCAAGCGAACGCATTTCAACCCTGCCAAACATAGGACATCACACATGAAATGTTCAGTGACATTACTATTGACATCAATGACGATGTCATCATCCACTGAGTGTGAGGTAGATATACACTCATCACACTCAAAGACATCTAACAAGCTTCATCTACAGCAAATTATATATATCTTTTGCACTGCTTTTTTTGCAACATGTTTGACCCCCTAAAGGGTCTTGTGTGTTTGAAGAGTGGAGTCTCTTATGAGCTTTGCACAGAGTGAAGGCTGTACATACTAGGGGTTTAGGTCACCTAGTAGGGTTGGTTGGATGAAAAGAGTGCCCTCTCTGAAGACTTATGTACAGGTAGAAGGCTGTGCATAGTAGGGGCTTGGTCACCTAATTGGACTTGGGTGTCTAAGTGACCTCTCCATCAAGTGGTGTGAACAGAGTAAAGGTTGTGCATATTAGCGGTTGGCCATCTGATGATGCTTGGGTGTGCAGAGTGAACTCTTCATAAATATCTATGCACAGGGTAAAGGATGTGCATAGTAGGGGCTTTCTACTTAATTGTGGGTGTGTGCAGAGGGCGTGGGCTACAGTATAATTATTTTATGCAAGCACTTATCTGCATGTTATTTATGCTTTTCATGATTCTGCGCCATGCAGCAGTTAAGTATTTGAAAAGCTGTACTGGTTTGTACAGTGAATTGAACAGCTGTAGGTTGGATGGTCATGAATGATGTCTTCAGTGACGACATCAATGATGTAATTGAACATGTCATTAGTGATGTAATATGTGAGGTCATAGGCAGCTCATGGCGGCGGCACAAGTTAGCTTGTTGAATTTTAACTGGCTAATTTCAGTGTTTTCGTTTTCAAGCTTTAGTTTTTAAGTCCTTTCAACAATTAACTATAATGTTACTTTAACCTTCTGCTTTTTTCAGTGTATTTCAAAGGTTTTTTTTTTTAATGTAAGATAAGATCTTAGTACCATACCAAACTCTAACGTCACTTTAACCATTGTTTTTTTCAGTAAATTTATTGGGTTTGTTTGTGCTAGGGAAGACCATAATACCATACTCAACTAGAAAGTCTATTTAACCTTTTTTCCACTCATTAATTGCTAGGGTTTCTTGATCATATTCAGCCAAAACCTCTACTACACACATCCTTTGGACATTTGCAAGAGGGGTTTGGCACAGACCAACCATTGCCAGTGGCAAGCCCACCGCAGCTTGGCTTCAGTGGTCACTTGCTGCCCCGGCCCCACTCCTGCTTGCCCCATCTTCTCCATCTGTGTGCCCCTGCCCCATCTCCTGCCCTCGGTAATCAGCTTGCTGCCCCTGAGCCTTCCAGCCTGCTCTCTGTTCCCAGTCTTCATGCCCTGGCCCCTCCCGCCCACGTTCAGTGGTCAGCTAGCTACCCCTGCCCTAAAGGGGGCCTGTCCCTTCTCACCTGGCCTCCGTGGTCCATTTAGCTGCTCCTGCCATCATGGTCACCTTGCTAACCCACCCCCATCCACTGTTCTCGGTTCTCCTTGTGCATGTCTCTGCCCCTACGTTCAGCTCTCCATTGTCCACTGTGCTGACCCTGGCCAGGCCTGTGTGTTCACCACAGTGGGATTGCTGCCCCTTTTGGGCTACCCTCCATTTACCGTTACGTGCCCTGCCCTCCCCATCCCCATCCCCATCCTGCCAGTCCTCTATGGACAGCTTGCTGCCCATGCTTAGCTTCTCCTTCTCCCTGTCCTTCATTCTCTGTGTGCAACTGCCCCCTACCTCCTGCCCTCCATGGTCCATTGTGTTGCTCCTGCCCATGCAGGCCTTTCCTCTGGTCAAGTTGCTGCCCCTGTTCTCATCCTCCCTGCCTTCTGCCATCTGAATCTGTGCATGGTCCCCTCCTACTGACTCTGCATGTTGTTTTGTACTGACAATACCCCCTCCTGCTGGCCCTTCAAGCTTAGCGTGCTGCCCCTGCCCACCATCTCCCTTCCCTCTGTTGTGAGTCCATGCCCCTGCTTCCTCCCTCTTGCCCTGTATGGTCAGCCACTGCCCTTTCAGCTTACCTTTCACTTGTTGTCCTTGCCCCTGCCGTCCTACCTCTGCCCTGCCTGCTCATTCCTGTCCTTTGCAGTCCATTGTGCAGCCACTGCCCCTCTAGTCTACCCATGGTTAGATTGCGGCCTCTGCTCCCCATGTCCTCCCATCAATGTATGCACCCCTGACCCCACCCTCCTACCCTCCAAGGTCCATTAAGCAGCTACTACCCATCCTGACTGTCCTGTGCATTCTTTTGTGCTGCCAATGTCCCTCCACCTGCCCAGCATGAACAGCTTGCTGCCCCTATCCTTGCCGTCCATCGCCCAAATCCATGCCCCTGTCCCCTACCTCCTGCCCTCCATAGTTGATTGTGCTGCCCTTCCCTCCTGCCCACCAAGGTCTATTGTGCTGCCCCTCCTGTCTGACCTGCTTAGTCTGTTTTGGTGTCACTGCCCCTCCAGAGTGGTCAGCTTGATGCCCATGATCCGGCAAACTTTTTCTTGCCCGTATGAGTCCAGAGCCTACCCCCTCCCTTTTGCCCTCCATGGCCATTTGTGTTTGCCCCTGCACCCTCCCGCTTGCCCACCGTGGTCTGTTGTGCTGCCACCAACACTCCCAACTGCCATGTGGGGTCCGTTGTGCTCCCACAGCCCCACCTACCTGTCCTCCATGATCAGCTAGCTCCCCTGACCCCTCCCCACCTTCCCTCCATTGTTCATGTGCATTACCCAATCCACTCCCTTTTGCCCTCCATGGTGTGTTTTGATTCTGTCACCCCTCCTGCCTGCCCGGTCTGGTCTGTTGTGCTGACTATGTCCTTTCTGTCCGCCCTGCGCAGTCAGCTTGCTACCCATCTCCTCCATCTTGCTCTCCATTGGCCAAGTCAGCTCCCCTACCTCATCCCTCCATTGTTTGTCTTGCAACTGCCCTTCCCTCATGCCCTCCATGGTCTTCTATACTGCCACTTCCCCTCCCACTTGCTCTATGTGGTCTGTTGTACTGCAACTACCCCTCCCACCTGCCCTCTGTGGGCAGTTTGTTGCCCCTGCCACTACTGTCGAAGTATTAGCCTCCATCCCTCTCCCTAGCCCTACCTGATTTGTTGGCATGTCTGTGCCCCATCCCTCCTGCCCTCCATGTTCCACTGTGCTGCCCCTGCCACACGTGCCCACTCTGTGTGGTCGGTTGCCGACTGTTACCCTCCCTGATCTCCATGGTCCATGTGCATGCCTCTGTCCCCTCTATCCTGCCTTCCATGGTTCATTGTGCTGACACTGCCCTCCCACCTGCCTTATGTGGTTTATAGTGCTGTCAGTACCCCTGCCGCCAGTCCTATGTGGTGAGCTTACTGCCCCTAGTGCCTACTTCCTGCCCTCCTTTGTCCAAGTATGTGCCCCTACCCCCTCCCTCCTGTTCTCCACAGTACATTGTTCTGTCACTGTCCCTCCTTCTTGCCCTCCATGATTTGTTGTGCTGCTACAGCTTCTCACCTGTCTTGCATGGTTGGGTTGCTGCTCATGCCCCACATCCTCCATGGTTCTGTCCTGGCAATGCCCCTCCTGCCTCCCCTGTGTGGTCTATCGCGCTGCCACTGCCCCTCCTGCCAATCAGCGTGGTCTGTTTGCTACCTCTGGGCTCTTCTCCCTTCCTCCCCCACAGTGTTTTAATGAACAACTAAAGCCCTAACCGTCAGCATTTAATGAAAAGGTGTGGCACACCTTAAGTCATCCTAATGGAACCAAAACTGTAAACCTTATAGCATTTTCTGTAGAAATGAACAAAATAAGGGAATTCTCTCATAGAAATTATGATTAATGCTCTAGAAAGCTAAACTAAGGTCTCATTTAACTTAGTTGATATGTTCATGTTTATCCAGTTGATCACTTGATTGTTTGTTGGACAAGTCACTTAGGGTTTTTTGCACACTGCTATCATTGGGCTATATTTGGGATAAATTTGGGTGATATTTTGTCCATATTTGGGCTCTTTTTTCTCAGGCACCAATTTTGGGAAACTTTTGTTATCAAGTCCCCACTTTACTTCATTTACTGCAGTATCCTTTGTAGGAAGTGTTTTCAGTTTTAATTCCATCAAGATGGCATTCACGTGTGCCACACTTTAGTCAATCAGAGAATGTTGGCATTCTACTTACTTGTTAGAGAACTGTGGTAAAGATGCAGTTGATCACCAGGCCCATAACAGACAGGCTGTTATCGAAAGTATGTTTGTCTGCATGCCCGAATATTTCATTGAATCGGATAAGGAAGATATTTGAGAACTCATAGAAAATGTTATCTAATCTTGCTTTCTACAGCATTGGTGATGCTGTATCACTATTTCATGCTTTGCAAACTGTACACATGTCCGATATATATATATATATATATATCATATATAGATGTGAACAAGGCCACAAGTCTGGCGGCCGAAACGCGTCATTTTGGACATTGATACTTAAATAAAGACACTTTGCCATCATCACTGCCTTGGAGTCTGTGCCCTCGTGTTGCGCCGCTGTGGCTGGATACTTTGGGATTCACATGCTGATATATATATATATATCTCTTGAGATTTAATGCAATTAGCCGATCCACGGCCTGCGATGCCGGTGCAAGCGACGGCAGCAGCCGTCCATAAATTTCAACAGGAGAATGTAGGAAATCCCACACAAATCCAGCGGCACACCAGAGGACGGTACACAAAACCTTTATTGTGCACACAAAACGCGTTTCGGCGATGCCTTTATCAAGTTGGACCCCACCAGGGTCAAAAGCTTTTTTTGAAAAAATTTGCTGCAAAAATCGCAATGGATTTGGGAATTTGCTGCAAAATTAAAAAGAAAAGAAAAATGCAAGTGCGGTTTACCATGCTTGTTTATAGTATGGCCCTCGGGTGGGCCAGGTCCCGGGGGCATGAGGGTAAAAGAAAAGTAGGGGCTGCACGGGGTCCCCCTCCTAAGGCTCTATTGAGCCCCAGGGAGCACCATCTCCCTGGGGT
Source organism: Calotriton arnoldi (assembly GCA_963921515.1). Classification (NCBI taxonomy): domain Eukaryota; kingdom Metazoa; phylum Chordata; class Amphibia; order Caudata; family Salamandridae; genus Calotriton; species Calotriton arnoldi. The sequence continues at coordinate 1,997,182 of CAWUFW010001445.1, read as the reverse complement.
TTTAAAACATTAGAGGGGGGTCACGTGGACCCCCCCCATGAGCTCATTTGAGCCCTGGGGACCACCACCTCCCCAGTGATTGTTTTATTTCTTTTTTTAAATGGAGGGGGGCCACGCAGACCCTACTCCTGGGGCTGTTTGAAGCCGGGGATTACCATCTCCACGGGCCTAAAATAAAACATTTAAAAGGGGGCCATGCTGACCCCCCTTGGTCCTGGGGACAATCACATGCCCAGGGCCTATTAAAAAAATATTACTGGAAGGGGGCCGGACGTCTCGCCTCCCGGGCCATATACAGCCTCAGGTACCACCACCTCCTCAGGGCTAGCCCATGGCAATTTAAGGAGGGGGCCACGTGCAGCCCTCTTGGGACTGCTACCCCCCAGGGCTAGCTCTTGCCATCTAAAGAGGTGCCCACCCTCGGAGATGGTGTTTGCTCTTGCTTGGCAGGAAGCAAAAGCCAACTAACTCAGCTCCCAGCAAACGAGAGCTGTCAAACTGCTCCCACTTGTGGGGGCAGAGTTTTCATCTGTTTCCCTGCCTGTCATGCAGTCAGGGAAACAGATGACAGAACTGTTCCCACTTACAGGGAGCAGCATTTTTAGCTGCTCCCTACATGTGGGAGCAATGCCGGACCCCCACAGTCAACACTGGGTACCCCGGGTGGGATCCAGGGCACCCAGGAGCAAGAGGCCAGGCACCGGGGCTGAAAACGCAGCACGGCCCCCCCGCCCCATTAGGTTTGGCCAGGCCCGGGTGTCCCTGATGCTCATTTCACAGAAATTAAACCTTAACGGGAAGCACTTGCATATATAAACATAGCAGGTGCCCCATTTGAAGCTCTACTTCTGTAAAGTAGAAATGATCCTGACCTCCTGGGCTTTACGAAAGTAAATCAAGTGTGTTTTCTTGGCAATTCCACATTGAAAGAAAATCTGAAATCCTTTGTGGAGGTTAATGCATCGTTGATCTATTGAAGCACAATCTGTAGTGACTGCAGTGGAGTCTTTCTTGGCCTCTTGTGGTGATAAGAGTCCATGGTTCTCGCTTTACATTACTACGAGTTTGAACATGTGCAAACCACCTGGAAGCCTCGCCCTGTGGCCCTGCCCAATTTAGTAGTATGCGAAGGTCTTCACACGTTTTGCTAGGATGATGACAGCTAAACAAAAGGTCCCCTAACGCGTTTCCCACGGATTTTGGTGATGCCTTCTTGATGTCGAAGAATATGAGGACATTTCCACTAAACAAAGAAGCACTTACTTCATATACTTAAGAGGAAGTGCCCTTGTTTGGTGGAGATTTACCTATTTGCAGTTGCATTGTCTTCTCTATAGGAAGGTTCATGTTATCACAGCTTTCGGGATAAAAACACACGAGGAAAAATCACATTGCCGAAATGTAAACAAGGTCACTGGAGAGGTTTTCTCATGGTTCATTAAGCAGATGTAGTGTAGAATATGCACTAGGCATTTACACAACAAGTTAGCACCTACTAATTAACCAATAGAAGGTACTCCAGTTGGGTAGACATGTTGTGCAAAACAGTGGACTCTTGTTGGATAAAAGGGTAGGTGAGGTTCTGTTCTGGCCCAGTCATTCACACAGCTACTGACACTAACACACACAGACCCAGACATCCACTCACCGACTCACAAATCCACTCACACTTCTAAAACGAATTACACCCACTGCTACCCCCATACAGATACTCACACACCCAACTCAGACCATACATCCACTCACACACCCAATAAATGACTTTCAGATCCACTCAAACACTCAAAACTAATTACACCCATTCATACTCCTATACAGACTCACATACCCACTCAGAAGCCTGTATAGCCACTCACACACCCACCCATAGACACATGCAGCCACTCCCACATCCACTCCCATACCCTCAACACTACTCACACACACACATACAGACACTAGCACACCCACTCACAGACCCATATAGCCACTCACACCCAGTACCCAACCCATACAGCCAATCGCACACCCACTCACAGACCCATACAGCCAATCACACACCCTACCTATACAGCCACTCACACACCCACTCTCAAAAGTTACAGGTTACAGTTAGGAAATAAATGTAAAAAAAACCCTTCAAAATTCACCAAAAAAACAAAGGTTACAGGGACGTTATCGTTAGGAAATAAAATGTAAAAAG